>JALAZF010000124.1:12545000-12782500 GCA_022829125.1 Lathyrus tuberosus | reverse complement strand
GTATTGATTAATACTCAAAATAATGATTAGATTTCTCATTAAATTTGTTGTTCCATTTGTCTTGTCGCATATCCGATCTTTTCGATAACGGTTCGTTTAGAAGACTTAGTTCCTCGGCCGCTTTCGCACATTTTTAAAAAAAAAATTTAAGCACTGACTTTTTAGAAAGTGGTATCACGGGCACCGGTTTATCTAGTGCTTCACATATAACTTTTTAGAAAATGGCTAACGAACCAAAAGGGGCTTACAATAGAGCACCGGTTTTTAACAGTGAGAACTATAGTTATTATAAAGATTGTATGTACGCGCATATCAATTTTATTGATAGAAAGGTTGGAACGTTATACAAAATGGTCCTATGGAAATTACCATGACCAATGCGAATAACATTGTTGTGCCTAAGCAGCCAGAACCACAATGGAATGAAGAAGATGAGAAAGAGTATAACTACGATTGGAAAGCTAGAAATATTTTGATCTTCTCTTTGGGAGTTGATGAGTATTATAGAGTTTCACGTTGTACGACTGCTAAAGCTATGTGGGACGCATTGCAAGTTTCCCATGAGGGAACTAATGACGTCAAACTAGATCGGACCAATACTTTGACACAAGAGTTTAATCTCTTTCATATGAAGTAAGGGGAAACCATTGCCGACATGCAAAAGAGATTTACTCCTTTAATCAATCGACTAAATTCACTTGGTAGACCGGTTTCCAATGACGTTGATACGACTAAAATATTGAGGTGTCTTACTAGGGAATGGTGATCAGTCACCATTTTGCTATAGTTATTATCATTTTAACAGGTGAAAGTATGCGAATTATTTACATTTTTCATATAGTTTGAGTGGTTTATATGTCAGTTTCTTTAATTTCGTATTTATCTATGTTTTAATCATTTCTGGTATTTTAGATCTTTTTGGGAAGGTTAACGTGTTTTGTAGGTCAGAAAGTCAATGATATGGTCAGAAAAGGAACGCGGCGAATTTTTAGAAAGATTGGAAAATTCTATTTTTCAGCATGTTTTTCATCATGATAGGCGTGCAGTATTTTGATCATAACTGGAGCATCGTATATCGAAACGACGTGGGTCTGGCGGAAAATGAAAGCTAATATCAAGGGCTACAACTTTCATGAAGACACTTTTGGCAGATTTGACACTGTTCATACGCGTATTGCCTCACTTTATATGCGTATCGAATGCTGAAAAAGTGCTGAAAATGTTATTTCTCTGCCCATATACGTATGGCCTGCCCCCATACACGTATTTCCTGCCCCCGTACGCGTATGATACGCCCAGAACATGCTCATATGCTCCCGTACGCATACCATACGCTCCCATACGCGTATGGCACCCCCGTACGCGTATGGAGGCCCAGAAGTGCGAAAAAGCCCAAATTTGACGTATTTAAAGCCACCATGCGATTTTTTAAAGGGGGGGGGACAGATTCTTGACGGAAAAATACACGTTTTGAAGGCTGGAAAACTCAGATTTCAATAGTGGATTCATATTTTCAAGAGTTTCCTGCGATTAAAGATCTATTCATCTAAGATTTCTGTAATGACAACACTTTTTATCATGTTTTTCTTTACTTTTATGAGTAGCTAAACCCCCATTGCTAGGGGGTGTCCCTGATTTGATTATGTAATGACTCTAATATTACTATTGCAATGACAATCTCTTTTTGATTTAATCTTTTGATGTTCTTAATGCTTACCTTGTCGGACAAACGGGTTTGATTTACAGTTAACGATTAGGCGGGATCGTTGTTGTTAATGCTTTGCTTGAGATTATTTTATAGTAGATACACTACTACAAAAAAGTTATTTAATAGCACTTTTTTTGGTTTTTGATAGCGCTTAAAAGTGCTATTAACCACGGTGCTATTGTAAATATTTTCGTTTGATAGCACTTTAAAAGCGCTATTATAGTACTGATAATTAATAGCGCTTTTCCAAAAGCGCTATTATAGTACCGGTATTCAATAGCGTTTTTCGAAAAGTGCTATTATAATACTTATTTTGATTTGATTTTGATAGCACTTCCAAACAAAGTGTTATTATAAGGCACATGTTTTATAGCGCTTTTTCATAAAAGTGCCATTATAAGGCACATGTTTGATAGCGCTTTTCATAAAAGTGCTATTATAGAATGTTTCATTAATAGCACTCTCTACAAATGCTATTGGAATACACTTTTTTTTTTACACAAATTCCTTCTTTTATATATATATATATATATATATATATATATATATATATATATATATATATATATATATATATATATATATATATATATATATATATATATATATATATATTCAAATACAATGTCCATGAAAATCAAGTAAATAAAAATGATGAAATTTATTTCACAAAAAAATATTTAGCAAAATAATACATGTAGTCTAAAGAAAGACTTTGTATCCTCACTTAAAAATATTAAATTTGTTTCATTCTATACTTCTATTTACTCCTAGGCAAAAATTGTATTTAAGTGTATAGCATATAAGAAGAATTATGCCAGTATTTAAATAATTAGAGAGCTTGAAGAAATTGAAAGCTCACAATCCACGTTTCTTGTTCGGCCTTCCATAACTTTAGAAAAAGTTTAGCTCAGTATATCCCCTGGAATATGCCATAAGTTCATCCACCTCAATTCTTGAACCAGAACAACTCATACTTTTCTTCAATTTTCCATGAGTTGACTTAACCTCGGCCCAAAATATGCCATAAACTGGTCTATGGTCTGAAAATCTTGATTCCCCGCGAACATAAGATAACTAATGGAGACCTTCTCCGTACCATAAAATACGGTCACACCTATGAAACAAAAAATATTCATGTCAGCATAAGTCGTAACCATTTATCCAAACTATATCATATATCATGAAACATACTTCATTTTGTAACATCTATTTTTTCCATGGTACACAATTGACTTTTAGCATTTATAGGGAATGTCTTCTAAATTCATATTAAGCTATGAGATAATAATGTTAAGAGATCAACATTTAATCAAATAAGGTCTGAAAAATGTGTATACGAGCCGCTTTTGTAGAAGTCTTACCATGCAGGTGTTCTCCTTTTCTCCTTGGGGTGTATATCATCTCCCGAATATCGATCTGAATTAGTTGAATACTTATATGTTGGAGGAAAATATATCTTCCCTTCGTTCCATCCCACAAACGCGCAACCTCTTTTTTGCTCTATTCTCAACTGTCAGGCGTCAATAGTGAAGGCTTGTTAAGTTTGAATGTCCCGACATGCTATATCCATCTTCATTAGAGGCAGATCCACCATTAGTTGACATTGGTGAAAGTAAGACTGTACTCGGTGAATCCACAAGGCCATTATCATCATCAGACGAACCCCATCTTGAGTAACCACTTGGTCTCGAGTAGTCACTTGCCCTTGAATAGTCACTAGGCCTATAACCCCATCTTAAACTAGGATCAAAGTCACTAGGCCTGTTACCGAAAATTACACGGTCGCATTCAGCTCGAAATCTGCATTCAGCTTTACAACTGACTGAGGAATTACACGGTCGCATTCAGCCCGAAAATTACATGGTCGCATTCAGCTCGAAATCTGCATTCAACTCTACAACTAGTTGATCCCTCGAAATCTGCATTCAGCTCTACAGCTGCCTGATGAATTGGAGATGGCGTATAACATCCACTACTTCCACTTGTTCCAGGAAGATTGTTTAAAGTATTTCTGATAAGAGCCAGCCAATTTTTAGCAGGGCCATTGTCCTCTGCCCCTAGGATATTACCGACATTCAATTAAACTACCTCTTGAAATCTGTAAGAAATAGATAGAATAGAAAAATATATCATTGGTAAAACAGTTAAGCCTTACACATTCATTCTTTTTTTTGTAATTTGTAGAGTTTGACTAAAAGCAAAATTCGAGATAATTATCGAGACTGAACATATTTAACCGAAAAGTTAATGTCAACTTCAATTGAAAGACTATATAAATATGTATATATACTGACAAGCAACAGTTCTTACCCAAGAACATAAATGTCAGCTGGTGGTGAAGAATGAAGCCAATCATCTACATTCAAATTACTTGGTGGGGATCTTCCAGCTACATTCCATGTAGCTACAAAAATGCTGCTCAACATTCACACAATTCATGAGAAACAGAACAAAACCTTTATCTTTTCTTGCCAAAAAAATGTAAAATTGGAGAAGTAGTATACATATAGTTCTGCAGATCGATAATTTGAGGATGATCGAGATTCATTCTTCCTCAACTAACCTGACTGCTGTTCCTACTAAACTTCTCTGTTCATAGCAATGCAAAAATGTGAGCATTTAAATGATACTATAATAGTTAAAGAAATGGTTTTGACTGATTCTTTTAACCTGTTTTGCTCTTTTTGATTGTGCATGGCTCTCTCTCAGAGAAGCTATTCCTGCTTCCATATTCAACCTCACTTCCTGCAAAAGAAAAACAGTATTACAATCCACAATCCACAAAATGCAGTTAACTTAACATTAGCAATCTTAAATACTAGTAGTTGGCTCTAAGTTTACATTACCAAACATATTCGATCGTTGAAGTTGTTACATATGCACCAACGCCGATGATACTCGAAGATGTACCACCAGGTGCACCAACAATGCTCAATCTTGGACCACTATTACCAGCACTGCTCACAAATATCAGACGATGCTTGTTCACCGCCTAGATGTAAAACAACCAAAGCATTTATAGCTAGAAAATAGAAAATGGAAAAGATATAAGTTCCTAGTTAAAATAAAAACTCAAGAAAATACCTCATTCACAAGGTCAACAAAGAGTCCATAGTTGGGCAGTAAAGTTGCTTCACCATAACTCATATTAATGAGATCGCATTTATGCTGGAAAAGAATGGATAGCCACAACCACTATCACCACAACCAGCTCAGAGAGATACACACTTCCGATATCACCACAACCAAGTCATCTTAGTAACTTAAAAAGACTCATGCCCAAAATTCTATCCCGTGTTCGAACAACAAGGATAGCCTTCCACCTGGGATCATTTCCTTTATGCGGTTTATTGGCACTAGCAGTGATTTTTCCCCGTGTCATTTGATTCTTCAAGAGTACTTTCTGCAAGTGAAACAACAACTATGCTTAGTTTCTTAGTGAGATTATGAATTGAAAGATCTTCGAGGAAAGGACCCTTCATGTATAATCCAGCTTCACACCATATCCTCACAACATACCAGAGTTCACAAATTCACACAAGAGTCATTAGATTAAAACCTGATACGAAACCATACACCGCATCGCATACACTCATACGATTTTGAAAAAAGAACAATACGACAACATCGCCAAAGAGATTGACATGGTGTTCACAAAATAAAAAAACTAAAAACTCATGTACAAGAAACTCATACAAGCAGAGCAATAGCATCAAGAACAATAACGATTCAAAAGCAGTGCATCAGAGTTCACACGCAAAGCAGGGAAACTACAACTAGCACACACTCAAAAAAGGAATTGCTGCATAAAGAGGAGTGGTATTCGAGTCGTACCTTTACAGAGCTCAGGTTTTATCTTATTCGCATCACCATCGAAGATGCATCGGACGTACTCCGACAGGTAAGTTCCCTTCGCCTTTCGTATGTTGCTCAATTGTTGCTTCCTCTCTGCAAATTACTCAATTCCTCCTTAGCTCGTGTTTGTTTCTCCCCCAATTTGATTGTTAACGTGGGATATTATGAAAGTCTTTGTTTGGTGTTTAATTTGGGGGGTTTCGTCCGATCGAGGAATTGCTAGAGAAGGCGAGTTGGGAAGCCGCGTGCGAGATGGTGTGGGCATTGGCATCGTGACAAGAGGATTGAATGGAGGAAGGCAGAGAAAGCTGATGGCCGGCGAGTTTTTGTGAGAGCGGAAATGAAGAAAGGGTTGAGACGCGATCGAAGCGGAGAGAGTGAGAGAGGTTAGGGATTTGGGTGAGAGAGAGAATTAGTGAGATCTTAATAAATATGACCTTTTTTTTTTCTTAATAAAAATATGGTATTTTAATGGAGCATAGAACAGTAAATTAATAGCGTATTCAAAAAAATGATATCTTAATTGAACATATTAATAGCGTTTTTAAAAAAGTGCTATCTTAATTGAGAATATTAATAGCGTTTTTTAAAAAAGCGCTATTTTTTAGTGAAATTTATTAATAACATTTTTTAACAAAGCGCTATCAAAATTACATTGTCTGCATCCTATAATAGTGCCCGACTATAAAGTGCTAATATAGATGTATGTGTTCCCTTTTTAATAGCACTTTGTTTAAAAGCGCTATTGAATTAGGCGATACAAAAGATCAATTTTGGCGTAGTGATATCACCTAGGACTAGGGATACCCTATAGAAACCGGAATATTCTTGATAATTGATTGCTTAATTTCAGTTGTAATTCTCTATGGACATAGGAATTAGGTTGGATGATTAATGGTTTTCTCACTAAGGACTTAGGAGTAAACACCCTTAAGAACCGGTAATTAATTAGTTAAAATAAGTTGTTGCAGTGTTAATTCAGAGTTGTTACTGATTCAGATCATACATCTTCCCTAGCATGCTACTCATATCTGTTTTAACCGTTCCCGTACTTTCTTTATTTAATTCGCAATTATTTTTCACTTTGCAAAACCAAAACCAAAACCCCCAAAGCTTTTGTTTAACTAAAATAAAACCAAAACTCTATATCGTCAAGCAGTCCTTGAGATCGACATTCAGGGAAATTCCCTTTTTATTACTACATTGGCAGAATAGTACACTTGCTATTTTTCCGATCAAGTTTTTGGCGCCGTTGCCGGGGACTGCCAAAGATCATAGATTTTAGAGTTTTATTTTAGTTAAAATTTTGTTGCTCCGCAATTAAAATTTAGTTTTAATTTTATTTGTTATTTTTATTTATCTTATTATAAAAAAAAATTCAGATTATTGTTGCTTCATGAATTCTTCTATACTGTGCGACTAATAAAGTTTGAGTTGTGTAGTTATGGATATCTTTTATACATTCCCACCTGTATCTCCTGCATGTTGGTCGCCTGATTCGGGAATCACTCTGGAAGAGGCGACTCAAATTTTTAAAGCATATAGGAGGGAGGTAAGAATCCTTATGAATGAATGTGAGGAAGCTAACTTTTATCCAGATTATTTTATTTGGCGAGAGTGCAGGTTGGAAGAAGAATGTCTGAAAGAAGAAGAACAAGGCATAACGTTAGACGAAGAAGATGCATTAGAAATAGAAGAATTTGAGGTAAACAAGATATACGGGGGTGAAGAAAAAAGGCAACTTGAAGATGATCTAGTGCTGGATGAAAATACAGATGTAATGATTTGTGAAGATATAGACATCCAACAAGAAAATCTTCAAGAAAATAGTATCCCTAAAAACTATTTTGACAAGGAAGATGAAAGACAAGAAATCGATAAAGTATGTTATTTCATTTATGCACTGTTCACAAAAATCCCACTGAAAATGAGTTGGAAGAAACATCATCAATACCTCAAGTTCATGGGGTTGCTGCCAAACAAAAGAAAGAAAAAAGATGATGTGTTCTTTGTTTCATATATGCCACCCTAACAAGGAATAAGGGGTCAAGCTAATGACGGTAAACGAGCGCTGCTTGGGAGGCAACCCAAGGGAGGTATTTGTATTTTGTTTTTTTTTATTTGGCAAATTTAAATAAGGCATGAGTTGTCATTGGGTTATTGTTGTATCTTCATAATTTTTCCTGTTATGTGGTGATTTCTAGCATGAGTGGTTGACAAGGATTCCTCTGACTAGTTGCTTGGATGTTCTCTGCTTAAGTTACCCAGATTGTTTGATACTTTTGTATATGATTGGACGCACTGGTTGAATATTGTTATCAGAACCAGGAGCAAAGAGCATTAAGCAAAGAGACACTATGGAAGTTGTCAATTTTACCCGTCCTAGTGAGTTCAGAAAAAGCCAAACACATATGTCATTATTAGGGAAATGTCAGGTATGTCTTTATCTATCAGGGTTTGCGCACGTTCTTTCTGATTGTTAACTGTATAATTACACACACTGAGGCATTTTTTTTGTTATCACCTAGAACCTTTCTAGCCATCCCATTTTTATTATTATTATACTTTGTTTACCCCAATTGAGCCAGTATCCCTTTGTTTGTTTTACACCAGCAATTATTAACCCATGGCCAAATTATTTTCCCTACCCTGTTCAGAGTAAGTGTTATTGTTTTGAGATCTATGTTCAATTTTAAGTTTGGGGTTATTGTTGGAATAACAACCTTTAAGTTTGGGGTAGCTATGCAGTTGATGAAAGTAAAACACGGTGAGTGCAAACAAAAAAAAATAAAAAATAAAAAAGAGAAAAAAAAAGTGAAAAAGAATGCACTCACCGAATGGATTTTAATATTCCCCACAAAAGCACTAATGAACGAACATGGTGACACGAATGATCTCACGTACTCTGAACCAAAAACCCTTGTTTTCCTTTTTATATCCTACCTTAACCCAAGCCCCATTACAACTTAAAGACCTCAAAAAGTGTGTGTTTTGTGCATGTTGATAATATTTGAGAATTTGTTCAAACATTTGATCTGATATTGCTTACCTTGATTTGAGCATGATAACACTTTAACCCCAAGAGACTTGGTGACATTGTGAAATAAGCTGACAGATGAAGTAGTGTTTCCAAGTGAAATTTGTTCTGGCTTGCTGGCTATGAATAAAAAAAAAGGAAAACCCAAGGTAGTATCAAAGGGTCCAGTGCGAAAGATTTCAGAAGTATTGTGGTAAGTCCTGTTTTTACGGTAAGTTTGGGGTGACATGATTTTTCTGCATAGAATGTTACTTGAGGACAAGCAACAAGATAAGTTTGGGGTTGTGATCAGTCACCATTTTGCTATAGTTATTATCATATTAACAGGTGAAAGTATGCGAATTATTTACATTTTTCATATAGTTTGAGTGGTTTATATGTCAGTTTCTTTAATTTCGTATTTATCTATGTTTTAATCAATTCTGGTATTTTAAATCATTTTGCGAAGGTTAATATGTTTTGTAGGTCGGATCAAGTCATTGATATGGTCAGAAAAGGAACGCGGTGAATTTTTAGAAAGACTGGAAAAATCTATTTTTCAGCATGTTTTTCATCCTGATAAGCGTGCAATATTTTGATCATAACTGGAGCATCGTAAATCAAAACGACGTGGGTCCAGCGGTAAATAATAGCAAAGATCAAGGGCTACAACTTTCATGAAGACACTTTTGGCAGATTCGACACTGTTCATACACGTATTGCCTCATTTCATACGCGTATCGAATGTTGAAAAAGGGTTGAAAATGTTGTTTCTCTGCCCATACGCGTATGGCCTGTCCCCATACGCGTATTGCCTACCCCCGTACGCGTATGATACGCCCAGAACATGCTCATACGCTCCCGTACGCATATCATACGCTCCCATATGCGTATGGCACCCCGGTACGCGTATGGAGTCCCAGAAGTGCGAAAAAGCCCAAATTTGACTTATTTAAAGCCACCATGCTATTTTTTAAGGAGGGGGACGGATTCTTGACGGCAAAATACACATTTTAAGGGCTGGAGAACTCAGATTTCAACAGTGGATTCATATTTTCAAGAGTTTCCTGCGATTGAAGATCTATTCATCTAAGATTTCTGTAATGACAACACTTTTTATCATGTTTTTCTTTACTTTTATGAGTAGCTAAACCCCCATTGCTAAGGGGTGTCCCTGATTTGATTATGTAATGACTCTAATATTATTATTGCAATGACAATCTCTTTTTGATTTAATCTTTTGATGTTCTTAATGCTTGCCCTGTCGGACAAACGGGTTTGATTTACAGTTAACGATTAGGCGGGACCGCCGTTGTTAATGCTTTGCTAGAGATTATTTTATAGTAGATATCACCTAGGACTAGGGATACCCTATAGAATCCGGAATATTCTTGATAATTGATTGCTTAATTTCAATTGTAATTCTCTATGGACATAAAAATTTGGTTGGATGATTAAAGGTTTTCTCACTAAGGACTTAGGAGTAAACACCCTTAAGAACCGGTAATTAATTAGTTAAAATAAGTTGTTGCAGTGTTAATTCAGAGTTGTTACTGATTCAGATCATACATCTTCCCTAGCATGCTACTCATATCTGTTTTAACCGTTCCCGTACTTTCTTTATTTTATTCGCAATTATTTTTCACTTTGCAAAACCAAAACCAAAACCCCCAAAGCTTTTGTTTAACTAAAATAAAACCAGAACTCTATATCGTCAAGCAGACCTTGAGATTGACATTCGGGGAAATTCCCTTTTTATTACTACATTGGCAGAATAGTACACTTGCTATTTTTCCGATCAAGTTTTTGGCGCCGTTGTCGGGGGCTGCCAAAGATCATAGGTTTTAGAGTTTTATTTTAGTTAAAATTTTGTTGCTCCGCAATTAAAATTTAGTTTTAATTTTATTTGTTATTTTTATTTATCTTATTATAAAAAAAAATTCAGATTATTGTTGCTTCATGAATTCTTCTATACCGTGCGACTAATAAAGTTTGAGTTGTGTAGTTATGGATATCTTTTATACATTACCACCTGTATCTCCTGCATGTTGGTCGTCTGATTCGGGAATCACGCTGGAAGAGGCGACTCAAAATTTTAAAGCATATAGGAGGGTGGTAAGAATCCTTATGAATGAATGTGAGGAAGCTAACTTTTATCCATATTATTTTATTTGGCGAGAGTGCATGTTGGAAGAAGAATGTCTGAAAGAAGAAGAACAAGGCATAACGTCAGACGAAGAAGATGCATTAGAAATAGAAGAATTTGAGGTAAACAAGATATACGGGGGCGAAGAAAAAAGGAAACTTGAAGATGATCTAGTGCTGGATGAAAATTCAGATGTAACGATTTGTGAAGATGTAGACGTCCAACAAGAAAATCTTCAAGAAAATAGTATCCCTAAAAACTATTTTGACAAGGCAGATGAAAGACAAGAAATTGATAAAGTATTGGATTTCATTTATTCACTGTTCACAAAAATCCCAATGAAAATGAGTTGGAAGAAACATCATCAATACCTCAAGTTCATGGGGTTGCTACCAAACAAAAGAAAGAAAAAAGATGATGTGTTCTTTGTTTCATATATGCCACCCTAACATGGAATAAGGGGTCAAGCTAATGACGGTAAACGAGCGCTGCTTGGGAGGCAACCCAAGGGAGGTATTTGTATTTTGTTTTTTTTTTTTATTTTGCAAATTTAAATAAGGCATGAGTTGTCAATGGGTTATTGTTGTCTCTTCATAATTTTTCCTGTTAAGTGGTGATTTCTAGCATGAGTGGTTGACAAGGATTCCTCTGACTAATTGCTTGGATGTTCTCTGCTTAAGTTACCCACACTGTTTGATACTTCTGTATATGATTGGACGCACTGGTTGAATATTGTTATCTGAACCAGGAGCAAAGAACATTGAGCAAAGAGACACTATGGAAGTTGTCAGTTTTACCCGTCCTAGTGAGTTCAGAAAAAGCCAAACACATATGTCATTATGAGAGAAATTTAAGGTATGTCTTTATCTATCATGGTTTGCGCACGTTCTTTCTGATTGTTAACTATATGATTACACACACTGAGGCATTTTTTTTGTTATCACCTAGAACCTTTCTAGCCATCCCATTATTATTATTTTTATTATAATTATCCTTTGTTTACCCCAATTGATCCTGTATCCCTTTGTTTGTTTTACACCACCAATTATTAACCCATGGCCAAATTATTTTCCCTACCCTGTTCAGAGTAAGTGTTATTATTTTGAGATCTATGTTCAATTTTAAGTTTGGGGTTGTTGTTGGAATAGCAACCTTTAAGTTTGGGGTAGCTATGCAGTTGATGAAAGTAAAACACGGTGAGTGCAAAGAAAAAAAAGGAGAAAAAAAAAGTGAAAAAGAATGCACTCACCGAATGGATTTTAAAATTCCCCACAAAAGCACTAATGAACGAACATGGTGACATGAATGATCTCACGTACTCTGAACCTAAAACCCTTGTTTTCATTTTTATATTCTACCTTAACCCAAGCCCCGTTACAACCTAAAGACCTCAAAAAGTGTGTGTTTTGTGCATGTTGATGAGATTTGAGAATTTGTTCAAACATTTGATCTGATATTGCTTACCTTGATTTGAGCGTGATAACACTTTAACCCCGAGAGACTTGGTGACAATGTGAAATAAGCTGACAGATGAAGTAGTGTTTCCAAGTGAAATTGTTTTTGCCTTGCTGGCTATGAATAAAAAAAAAGGAAAACCCAAGGTAGAATCAAAGGGTCAAGTGCGAAAGATTTCAGAAGTATTGTGGTAAGTCCTGTTTTTACAGTAAGTTTGGGGTGACATGATTTTTCTGCATAGAATGTTACTTGAGGACAAGAAACAAGCTAAGTTTGGGGTTGTGATCAGTCACCATAGTTATTATCATTTTAACAGGTGAAAGTATGCGAATTATTTACATTTTTCATATAGTTTGAGTGGTTTATATGTCAGTTTCTTTAATTTCGTATTTATCTATGTTTTAATCATTTCTGGTATTTTTGATCTTTTTGGGATGGTTAACGTGCTTTGTAGGTTGGATGAAGTCAATGATATGGTCAGAAAAGGGACGCGGCGAATTTTTAGAAAGATTGCAAAAATCTATATTTCAGCATGTTTTTCATCATGATAGGCGTGCAGTATTTTGATCATAAATGGAGCATCGTAAATCGAAACGAAGTGGGTCCGGCGGAAAATAAATTCTAAGATCAAGGGCTACAACTTTCATGAAGCCACTTTTGGCAGATTCAACACTGTTCATACGCGTATTGCCTCATTTCATACGCGTATCGAATGCTGAAAAATGCTGAAAAATGCTGAAAAAGTGCTGAAAATGTTGTTTCTCTGCCAATACGCGTATGGCCTGCCCCCATACGCGTATTGCCTGCCCCCGTACGCGTATGATACGTCCAAAACATGCTCATACGCTCCCGTACGCATTCCATACGCTCCCATACGCGTATGGCACCCCCGGTACGCGTATGGAGGCCCAGAAGTGCGAAAAGGCCCAAATTTGACGTATTTAAAGCCACCATGCGATTTTTTAAGGGGGGGACGAATTCTTGACGGCAAAATACACGTTTTGAAGGCTGGAGAACGCAGATTTCAATAGTGGATTCATATTTTCAAGAGTTTCCTGCGATTGAAGATCTATTCATCTAAGATTTCTGTAATGACAACACTTTTTATCATGTTTTTCTTTACTTTTATGAGTAGCTAAACCCCCATTGCTAGGGGGTGTCCCTGATTTAATTATGTAATGACTCTAATATTATTATTGCAATGACAATCTCTTTTTAATTTAATATTTTGTTGTTCTTAATGCTTGCCTTGTCGGACAAATGGGTTTGATTTACAGTTAACGATTAGGCGGGACCGTCGTTGTTAATACTTTGCTTAAGATTATTTTATAGTAGATATCACCTAGGACTAGGGATACCCTATAGAAACCGGAATATTCTTGATAATTGATTGCTTAATTTCAATTGTAATTCTCTATGGACATAGGAATTAGGTTGGATGATTAAAGGTTTTCTCACTAAGGACTTAGGAGTAAACACCCTTAAGAACCGGTAATTAATTAGTTAAAATAAGTTGTTGCAATGTTAATTCAGAGTTGTTACTGATTCAGATCATACATCTTCCTTAGCATGCTACTCATATCTCTTTTAACCGTTCCTGTACTTTCTTTATTTTATTCGCAATTATTTTTCACTTTGCAAAACCAAAACCAAAACCCCCAAAGCTTTTGTTTAACTAAAAGAAAACCAGAACTCTATATCGTCAAGCAATCCTTGAGATCGACATTCGGGGAAATTCCCTTTTTATTACTACATTGGCAGAATAGCACACTTGCTATTTTTCCGATCAAATGGCAACCAAAGGTCATGGCCATAAAGGAGGCCAATGACCTCATGACTTTGGACATCACAACTTTATTTGAGAAGCTTAAGGAACATGAACAAGTGCACATTAGTTTTGACCAATTTGAGAAAAGAGAAAAGAAAGATAAGACCAAAGATGCGGAAAAGAAGTCAATACCTCTAAAGGCTTCTAGCTCAAAGTCCTCCGCAAAAGAGCTAAGTGATAGTGAATTGAGTGACGACGATGAAGAAGATACGAATGAGGATATAGGACATTTTGTGAGGCGATACAATCTCTATATAAAGAAAAATGGTATTCAACATTCGGAAAAGAATCTCGTCAACTTTAGAAGACAAACAAGGTCTTCCAAGAATGAAGGTAACAAGAGTGGAAAAACAAAAGGGTCTTGCTATAGTTGTGGAAAAGTTAGTCATTATAAGTCGGATTGTCCACTGATGAAGAAGGACAATGGGAAGGAAAAGAATCGTCCACAGAAGAAACAAGGTATACCTAGAAGAGCTTATATTGCTTGGAAAAGTGATAGTGAGTCATCTAGTGAAGACAGTTCAAGTGACGAAGAAGAGTCCGTTAACCTTTGTCTCTCCGCTCATCAAAGGGAAAAGAATAAAAAGGTAAGACATGCTGAATATGATAACTCTAACAAAATGTCTCATTTTGAATTACAACATGCTTTTTATACTTTACACCATGAGGCTAAGGAAACCTTTAAACATTTAGCTTCAAACAAACAAATTTTCTCTCATTTGGAGGAAAAGAGTAGATGGTTAAATTGGGATTGTGAAACTTGTCATATTTGGCAAAAAGAGGTTAGAACTCTTAGAGACAAACTTGACAAGGCTCTAGAACCAAAGGTCACTTTTGCTATTGATAGATCACATTTTAAGAAAAGCATGAATAATCTCTACTAAAAATACACTTATGTGATTCGAGATCAAGTGAACAAAATTGACTCCAATGTTAAACTTACTTGCTTGTATTGTTGCAAGAGGGATCATACCATTGCAAAATGTCGCTTTAGGAGATTTTTAGTTCCTAAAGGAGTTTATCAATGGTTGCCCAAATGCAATCAAGTATTCACTCACAACCAAGGACCCAATAAGAATTAGGTACCTGTTATACCCCAAATTTTACCCCTTAGATGTCATGACATCTTTGCATTTGCATTAGAGATCAATCATCTATGCATTGTCAACTAACCATCATATTTTGCTAGTTTGTTCTTCTATTTAAAGCTAGGGTTTTGCACGAGGAAAGAGGAAGATAAACAAGCCAAAATCCCATACTTTTCAAGGCTTCCTAAGACACTTCTTGGCTCAATACATCCATCCCAAGTGCTCACTAGATGGTCAAGGAAGGTGTTTGAACACATCTGGGTCAAGAAAGTCAACTGAGACTCCAAAAGCTCAATCATTGGTCTTGAGGGCTAATCATGAGGTTTTCAAATCATATTCCCATGATCTCATGTGATTGGATCAAGAGAAATCAAAGAGAAACCATAAAATCAGGAGCTGTGGAATTAAGGTTTTGACCTGAGGAATTACAAAGGAATCTGGGTGTGGTCAGTCAATGTCTTGATTGGTTCATCAACCAATTGAGCTTACATATATTCAAGAGGCCTTATTCATCAAGAAATCAAGTGTGTTTGGCTCCCATCACAAGTGCAATGAGCCTCAAGTCCATCTGGCCCCAAATTAGGGTTTTATCAGGAAAACTCAACCATGCCTTTGACTTTTGACCAAGGCATAATCCCAAGTCTTGAGACATGATGCCATGTGTTCATATACATCCTTGGAGGTCATCTAGGATGTTTGGGAAGTTTGAGAAAGTAATATCATCAAGGATCACACAGTTGAAATCATGAAGAAATTAGGGTTTCATCTAAAAAGTCCAACTTTTGACTTTTGGTATTTTGGGCCCAAGATGAAGTATTAAAGTCATATTACCTCAAGACATGTTTGATATTTGACTTAGAGCATGAAAAATCAAGATTTAAGAGGTTTCTTGCAAAAAGGGCAAGGTTGGATAAATGAAATTCTTCTAAGTATGAAAAACCCTAGTCCTTGTGTGAACTTTGAAGAGTCATAACTTTTAATCCACACATCCATTTTTTGTGATCCAAAGCTCAATTTAAAACCCTCATTATGAAATTTAAAGTGTATTAGAGGGTAATACCCCAAAAGAGGCTTAATTTTTAAGTTATGAGGCTTGGAAGCTTAAGTCAAGTTTAGGACTTAGTGAAATTTCACATTTTTGCCCTAATTTGCAGCCAACTTCAACTAGTTTTTTCATCATGATCCCTTTGGATTCATGACCTGGAGTGAACATGAACATTGTAGAGCATACTTGGGGCTTTCCAAAAAAGTACTAGAACACCCTAATCCAATGAGTGAGCAAGGATTTTCGAATCCATGAAGTTGAGGTCACAAACTTGAGTTTTTAGGCCATGATCATGTTGCTTCAAGTTGCAAAACCACTCCAAATCTTTATAAATCTCGTGTGGCTGACCTTATTGCTTGTTAATTTGGTTTAAATCAGATAAGTACACAAGCCTTTGAAGTATTATCCAAGTGGTTTAAGCATTATCTCATGAATCTTGCCATTTTTGGCACAAAGGTGACATTGTCATTTACATAAAGCTACTTTAACCAAGTCAACTTATCTTGAGCCTTGTAATTGTTTCTTCTGCACTTCAAAAAGGTTGTACTGAGAAGCAAGACCTCCGAGCCTTTTTAACCACCCTAGAGAAGCATGGTACATGACTTGGAAATGACAAAATGCTTGGAACTACAACTTTGAAATGCAACCAATCCAAAAGGTTGAGAACTCAACCATCTGGTTAGTTTCAAACCTCCACACTTTTCCTAATAATAGAGGGCTTCATTAAGCCTCAGAACACACAAGAACTCCCTCTGAGAACCCTCATATCTCTCACTCCCATAGCTTTTGCAAGAACTCTCAAAACGTGCAAAACCACTGCCCAGACTCTTTTCACTCGTGCCACTCACAAGTAAACTCCACAATCCTTCCCTAAACACCCCATAGAGCTTGTTTAAAACATCAAACAAGTTCTTTAACACCCCATTCACAATCTACCATTTTCAAGTTTCACTTTGCAAGAGGACACGGGTTTGGTGTTTGAAGTGACTTCCAACCATCTCAGGCACTCTAATCATCACTCCAAGGATCAACAAGGCTAAGGAGGACCTTATTTCACTTCTGCAACATCATTTGAAGAGGCCTTGGACCTTATTTCACAATTTCACCAAGCCATAACTCCCTCAATTTTTATGCTTTTGAGCCCTTTTTTTTTCATTATTTTCATCTTGCTACCTACTTTCTTATAGCATTGAATATTTTCCAAGAATATTAAATTTCAGATTAGTTATTCATGTGCAAAGTGTGTAGATTTTAAGGCTTTCATAGAAAATGTTTTGACTCCTTTTGTTGCATCCCTTGTTTTTCTTAGTGCTTCTAGGATTTGTACAAACTTGTTTTAACTTGTTTTAAACCCTTGAGTCATAACTTGAACTTGTACAATTTGTATAATTGTCTTAGGTGCACTTTTAAGTGTATTTGTTTATGTTAACACATGCAAACTTTCACTATCCCTCTTGAAAACTTAGATAGGTCCTTACCTATATTTAGAACTTTTTCTTCATGTTTATAACACCTTAACATATACAAAGCATCAACTTAGGTCACACCATGTACATATGTGCCTAAAACACTTAACTTTTCCCTTTCTTAAAAGATAAACTCAAATACAATTTATGTGATACTTTCCCTTTTATAAAGTTTATATCCAACCATAGTACCATGTTAGGTCATCACCTAATTGATCAATAAGTATAGACTTGTATCATGGTCCCTTTAGGTGTTTACCTTGTTCATTAATGAATAATCCTTGTGTGTTAACATAATACTTGTATACTTTCTTAAGTATTATCTTGAATGTCACCACATTCACTATCATCATCCATGTATTATATCCATGTGTTTTTACCATCATTAATTCATGTGAGAATATCAATTGTTATCTTTTACTTTCCAACTTTATTAAAATGCCCCCTTAAGTGAGGATTAGCTTGTTAGATCTTCTCCTTAACCCTCTTTGTTCCCCTCCTTCCAAAGGAAAGTCTCTCTATTGACTTTAGTGTCATAGATAGCTCATTACGTCATTGCCTCATTAGAGCCATCATCTCCTCTTGGCCTCAATAAAGCCATCATCTTCTCTTGGCCTCTTTAGAGCCTTTACCTTCCCTTTACCTCATTAGGATCAATCCCTTGGCCTCATTAGAGCCACTTCCTCCTTGACCTACTTTAGGTTAGGATCCTTACCTTCTCATGTAAGCACTATCATCATAGTTTCTTACTTCCCTCTTTGGCCTCATTAGAGCAACTTACCTTACAACTTAGGATTGACCTAGAGTTCTTCAACTCTATATGAGCATCATCATAATGATGTTCCATTTCCACTTTGGCCTTATTAGAGCCATTCACCCTTTTAACATAGAAATTAGGATAGAGTTCTTAAACTCTATGTGATTCTCATCATGAGTATTCACTTCCCTTTTGACTTCGTTCAAAGTCAACTTCTTAGACTTACCCTTTCAACTTAGTCTTAGAGAGTTCTTTAACTCTATATGAGTATCATGATCATGAATACTCATTCCCTCTGGAATCTTAATCATTATCAAGAGTTCCTCACCCTAGTTGAGGTGAACTACGAATGCTCTGATTCCATCCTTTTGAGGATACGTAGGCACGAGATGCGACGTCTTGGCGAGCATACTTAGTGTATATACCTCTAGGTCTTTACCTTTAGCACCTTGGTATTTACCATAGAGTCATACCCCAAATTTGTCCTACCTTTGCATAACTTTCATCTATATACTCGTCTACTAACCAGTATTCAAAAAATCCAAAAAAAGGTTATTTCTACTTGCCTGAGTCCAGGTTCATTTGAGGCTCATTCATAAGTGTGTGTGTGGTGATGTTCTTCAATTCAAGTAGTGAGTTTGAAGCTTCAATTAGGGTTTTGTGTGATGTACTGAAGTTCATATCTCAAGTCACTATCTTCGGATTTCAAGGCTTAGAGAATTTGGTTCATGGTGAAATATTGTCGTTCATTCTTTCAATTCAAAGTGGTTAAGTAATTCAAGTTCAAATGGCTAAGTTTAAAATTGTGGACCTTCATGTTATCCAAAATTGATCCAATGCCCAAGTTCATTTATCTCGAGATGATTTAAAAAAAAAAGAATTCGAGAGGGTGAAATTAACTTCAAGGGCGATTCTTAGTCTCAAGACAAGCATGGTATCAACGTGAAAGGTCGAATTTCATTTGTCAGGGTTCATTTTAGCTTCAAATAAGAGGGAGATGATTTCAAGTGATTCTTCAAACAAATTCATGAAGGTTGCAAATCATGGCCTAAATAGAAAATTCCAATGTCAAAGTCCTACAAAAAAAGGGTTCTACCAATTCTACAAAAAAAACAAAGCCCAATAAGTAGGGGCCCATCTACACATCCATTTATCATAAAAATGCTCCAAAAAGTAGAGTCCACATTGTCACAATACAAAATTAATTCTACAAAGAAACAAAAGGCCCATTTGTTACAAGAAATTCACAAGGAAAATAAGCCACGACTGACTACACAAACTCCCAAACCGTGCCCCCACCCTTTCACATAAATGTGTAGCTTATGCAAATCAATTGAACCACACAAGCCATTCCTGCCAAGTGCTTCAAAACTGCCACACTCAAGTTCCACAACCCACCTGCAGTCATGAATCAAACCAGCCCACATGATAAGCTGTCAACATACACTAACCATAAGCCATGCTATACCCCGCGCATCACTCTCAACCAGGCCCACCAACATGAATATCCTACACGACAAAACCAATACAACTTGTGCCCTGTAAACAAACGCATTTCACGCACATGAGGATGAAACGAAAAGGGAATATAATGAAAACCTCACCTGTATCACAACAAAACTTCAACAAGATCAATACAAAGTAAAATCGACTAAACCATTATACCATGTTGACCTCACGTCGAGCCAAAATTACAACAAAATCTGCTGCACAAACCTTGACAGAAAAATCATTATCAGCACCCCGTAAAACGAGTCACAACACACACATACGACAAAATATTCAATAACCTAATCCTTTGCAAAACCATTACCGATTCATTCCGTACACAAAACCACGTCACAAAATTCACGCACAACCTACATAATTTCCAGCTCACACTTTTTCTCCCAATTTCATCCTTCTCCTCTCCTATAAATTCAACTCTTCTCACTTTCATTTAGAGAGCCCTAGCCGCCACGAACAAAACCTCTTCCTCGACCATTACTCATAACTCAATCACCCTTCAACAATTTTTCACAATCTATAATCCTCAAATCTGCAGAACACCTTACAACAAACCTCCTTAACAACACCAACACCATAACCTCAAATCTTTTCAGACCGTAACAACCCAAAAACCTTACATCCACCACTCTTCAACCAAAATCAGACCCAGTATAACCCACAACCAAAATTCGTTCATAAACTACAGACAAAACCTCAACCATAACCGTTCTTCTTCAACTCCAACAACTCACAAACCTAACACCCATCAACAAATCACACCAAAAACCAACACCAACCGAATCAGAATCAAAATCCAGAAATAGAGATGAAGAGAGATTGAGATAAAACAGAGAAGGTAGATCGAAACAAAACCTGAGCCGCGAACTGTGAAATCGGATGAAAAAATCAAATAGTTGAATGCATTGAACGTGGTACTTATCCCCAGGTACACGGTTCGATTCCCACGGGAGGCAAAAACACTAGTATAGTTGAAAAAAGGGGGCTAGTGATTAAGTCTGAGTTGGTAATAGTGTCGGGACTCGTTACATTATTCCCTGATCTTGTTTTAAAATAATCATGCCTCTTGGAAGATGATATTTGGATCGTTACTCTTTCTCTTTTCTTGGCCGTGTTTCTTTCGTTATACCCTGTTTGTTCTTCTGAAAAGTCAATGAGATGATGTTTAAAGGAAAACGTGCTTTCATGTTTTAACCTGATGCCTTTCTTTTGACATTTTTTTATTATTCTTCTTTTTTGTTGTTGTGTTGGCTGATGGGCTTTTGAGCCCAGTTTTGAATCACACTTACACCCTCTTTAGAATCATACGCCCCTCCCTTTTATTTATAAACTTTGTTTTTTTTTTCTTGATTCTTTTATTAATTTTTCTAACATATTATTACACAAACTTATTTGTTTTCAAGTTTATCATTTTAATATTTCTATTTCTATTTCATTTTTATCTTCATCTTTGATTTGTCTTTCTTTTTAATTTTTGGGCCAATGATATAACAAACATCTTGACTAGTTGATTTATTCAAATCGATCTACAATCTTGATCAATATGAGGCCATTTATTTTTCTTTTTAATCGGTCAATGAAAATCTAAAATCATAGATTGTCGATTTATCAATTTAAAATCTTGGTAAAGATGAGACCTTTCTTCTTTTCGATCTCTTTTCGATTTTTATATCATTTTCCATTATCTTCTTCTATTTTCTATTTTTATTGGTCAATGAAAATCAAATATCATAGATTATCGATTTCTTGACTAAATCTTGATTAAGACGAGACCACTTCGATTTATTTTCTATTTCTATTTCATTTTCATTTCACATCTTCTATCTTCTTTTTCATTTTCGATCGATGAAGTCTTTCTATTAGCGAATGTTGATTGTTGAAGCGTTTAACCTTCATTATTTCAAATCTGTAGTGAGTGATCATCGAGATCTCTTTCTATACTTTGAGATCGTGATAGGTTACCTTCAATTAATCGACGAAAGTTTGTGATTAAGACGAGATCTTCACCTTTTCTTTTCGTGTGGCACGATTCCATTGGAGAATGATCCTCAATATCATCTCTCTATCGTGTTTTGGCACAAAGATCAAATTGCACATCCTCCTATAGTATGATCTTTGTCATAGATTGTGCTACGATGGTTTAGCGCTACATTGGACTCGATTCCTCCGATTAACCACTAACTTTACATTTTCGTCGATATTATCTATTTTTTTTTTGGAAATCTTGGTATCCGGCCTTGCGACCGACTAATCCAAGAGGGACCAATACCCACCGTCCACTAGCGGGGGCCCCGTTTCAAGCCAGAGCAAAACTCCATATGGACTGGCCCTCACAAGAGTTGATTGCACCTAGTAGGATTCGAACCTGAGACCTTGAGAGGAGCACACTCTCAAGACCCAAGCCTCCACCACTAGGCCAACCCTTGGGGGTTTCGTCGATATTATCTTGATTTACTTTTATGTCAATATTATATCTTTTTCATATTATCTTGATTATATTCTTGTTCATATTCATATTATTCATCATATTCATACTTGTTCAAATAACCATTTTCTTTGTTCATATCTTAATCAAAACACACTAACAATTATCGAAACCCTAAAACACTAATTGGTGGACTGTTGATTACTATCCTTTGCTTGGAGCTTTTGTCCGACTCTTGCTAAAGGCTTAGTTTAGGACACCTCGCACACACACGGCTTCCTCTTGGGCTACCTTACAATGAGACCTTTTATTTCATGTCATCCCCTGTACTTTACATGTACCCCACTCCCATTCCGATGTACGCATTCGTTATTTCTTTGATTGTGGTTTGTTTACTAGGAGCACCCCTAGGGACTAGCATAGACAACCCATTTTCAAAACACCCCCCGTAAGTCGATTGCTCATTAGCATTCGCAATCAACCTAATGCACACAATCTCACAATTCATCGTGGTTTCGTTACTAGGAGCACCCCTAGGGACTAGGATCGATTCTCACACCCAAATCTCTTTTCAATCAAACTCTCGATTCGTCGTCGAGGCAATTTCAAATCAACCTCAAAACCAAACTCTTTTTCAAACTAACCTCTTCGCATACAAATAAACCCTTGATCAAACATCAAGCGGATTTTCACAAATAAACTCAAAAACGACTAGCAACTATCGCAACTCTTTTCAAGGTGAAAAATGGGGGTTCAAGTCTTTGATCTCTCTTCGATTGTTTGGGTGCGAGTTCTCTTACTCGTGTGTGAGCAATTGACGCCTCTTTAAAACAAACCAACACATCCTTGTTTCGTGGGCGTACCACGAACTACGAATGCTCTGATTCTTTATTCTTGTCTGAGTAAAGATACGTAGGTACAAGATTGCGATGATCTTGGCGAGCACACTTTTTCTTTTTCCCCTTTTGCGTCCACACTACCATATTTTCTGTCAAACCTCGTAGTTGAACTACGATTGCTCTGATTACTCATTCTCGTCCGAATGAGTATACGTAGGCACAAGATTGCAATGATCTTGCTGAGCACCCTATCCTTAAACCACCCACTTCCCCTTAGCATCTTTCCCCTTTTATCTTACCGTTTTGCATTTATTTTTTAGAAGAAAACAAACAAGCTTAGCTAACGAGCATCGCAATTCGAATTAAGAGGTTCCTGTTGAGTACAACGGACGTGAGGGGGTGCGCGTACCTTCCCCTCACGTAACCGACTCCCGAACCTGGAATGTAGTTGCGATGACCATGTTCTTATCCTCCCTTAAAGGTTTTCTCGATATTTTCCTTTCCCTCTTTTTTTGGGATAAATAAAGTTTGGTGGCGACTCTGTCGAACCGTTCCACGCCTTTCGCAAGAGGGTCGTGTCTCCGATGAATTTTCGAGGTGCGACACATAGGTCTTTATCTTACCTTTAGCACAGATCCCTTAGCAAGCAAACCTTAACATAACATAAATACAAACAAGAGGTTTCTATAGAGTACTACAGATATCTAGGATGCTAACACCTTCCCTAGGTATAATCAACCCCCGAACCTTAGATCTCTTAGATGTGTCTTTACATAGCGTAATTAGGGTTTTCTTCGATCTTTACCCTTTCCTTTGGATAAATAAAAGCTCTGTGGTGAATTTCAAAGATGTGTAATTCAAGTTAATTAATAGCTTGATATCCAGTTCTCACCGCAACAGAAATGGCGACTTCACTGGGGAAATCATAAAAGAGGGTTAAGCCCACCTTTTTTATTTATGTTATTTATATGTTTTGCTTACTTGTATATATGTATATATCTGTATATCTATATTTGCTTGGGTTTTTTTCTGTTTGGCAGGGTTGCTACATTTGAGTGGTGAGACAAGTCCTAACCCAGACTTGAGAGCACACATATGGTAGGATTGTGGTGTAATCAATAGTCGGTTGTTGGGAGTAGCCCTAACATGTTTGGCATATGATGACCATGCTTAGTGGAGGCCCCTTTGGGTTTATTGATGTTTGATGTGAGCGTATTGATGTCACTCTAATAGATAAGGCTTTTTAATTAGCTAAGATGAACAACATAGATGCCTTTGAAGCAATCTTCGCACAACTTGTCTATGGTTTGGTTTTGTTTGCTAATATTGAAGAGTTTGTTGATATCAATGCCATTCGGATCTTCCTAAGTGGAAACCCTGTACCCACATTGCTTGGTGATACTTATCACTCCATTCATCACAGAACTCTCAAGGGAAATTGTACCATCTTGTGTTGCGCACCTTTGCTTTACAAGTGGTTTGTTACACATTTACCTCGGACAACACGCTTTAAAGATAACCCAGACAAGCTCCGTTGATCTCAGAGAATCATATCTCTCATTCACACTGATGTGTTTTAGTATGACTCAGCTTATGACAAAGGGGTCATCATTGATAGTTGTGTCCAATTCCCCAATGTGCCGCTCCTTGGTATCAGAGGTAGGATTAGTTACAATCCTATTCTTGTTAGACGCCAGTTTGGATACCCTATGGAAGACAAGCCTAAGAACATCCTTTTGTCTAGTTTCTTCTATCTTAACGAGGAAGCCAGTGCAGAAACTAAGGATAGAGTTTTGCATGCTTGGGGAACGCTCCATAAGAGAACTAAGAATGACTTGGGAAAGTGAAATTATGTACCCTTGGAGCCATTTATTCTGTGGGTTCGATCCTGAGCTCGCGATCTTAAAATGCCATACCTCCCCGAGAAACCTCCACAACCTACCATTGTGTCATTTTCTACCATTCCTATTGAGCCTATGGAAGAATATCAGGAGATTCTGGAAAGGATGAAACTTGAGCGAGACACTTGGGAGGGGAAGTACCATGCCATCTATGCTGAACAGATGGAGATAAAGAAACAGCTGGAAGAGAAGGATGATTTAATTGAGTTGCTCGAGATAAGTGTAGTAGAGAGGCACGTGGTGCAAGAGAGTTTATTTTTCTCTAGCGTACAACCAACTTCCAGTACTCACGAGTATTCAAGTATTCCTCCGACATCTGGTGCTTGGAAAGGAATTGTTGACAAGTTGATTCTGGAGAACGACAAGCTGAAGAGGCAAAAGAGGATGTGTGGAGTGGAGCCTTTCTAGATAGGACTACTTGGGACTTTTAGGCCTAACTGCTTTTCTCTCTTTGTATTTTGAGCATCTTGAATTGTACTTTGTAACTTTTCTCAATATTAATGAAATGAAACTTATTTTGAAAATGTCTCTGATGTGTTCCTTAAGACCAATTGCATTTGCATTTACATCATTCTTTCGTGTCATAACATGTGCATTCTTTCTTGTCATGTCTCGCCCCTCGTCTTGTCTTTAGAAACTGTCACACTGAATCTCCGACGCAGATACAACACTAGAGCCCAAGCTCACCAAAGGATGTCTGAGCATAACGTTGAATAGGATAGGGTCAACAATGAATTGGATGATTTACGAGGAAGCGAAGGGCAGGTCATGGAAGTCCTACAAGTTATCAAAGCAAAGATGGATACTTAGACCACCGTGGTCTCTGAGATTGTCACTCCAACTATGGAGCCTTCTACAAATGTCAACACTGCTGCTGTACCACCATTTAGGATACCTTATGGTTTTGTACCTCCGCCAATTGCTGCAACTACTCAACAGGCTATTCCTGGGGGGCATGAGAACCCTCAAGCTATCCCCACCTTTACTCCACCAACTGTGCAAGCTTAAGTATACCCTATTTTCCACAATCCACCACCGGTTTATGATTTCCCCGAAGTTTCTGAAGAAGGGGACGAGCGTCATGAAAGGCTGAAAGAAAGTATGGAAACTATTCAAAGAAAGATGAGAGTAATGGAAGGCAGTAACATCTTTAGTACTGATGCTAGAGATATGTGTTTGGTATCTGGTTTAGTGATTCCACCTTTGACTAGTATTCAGGCACGACATGCCCAAAGTCGCACTTGATTATGTACTACCGAAGAATGGTAGCATATGTGGATAATGACAAGCTAATGATCCACTGCTTTCAAGATAGCTTGAAAAGAGCCTCTGCTAAATGGTATATGGGTTTGGAATAATCCAGAATTCACAGTTTTCAAGATCTATCAGATGCTTTTGTGAAACATTACAAGTATAACATGGATTTGGCCCCTGATCGTAGGCAGCTTTTAAGTATGTCTCAGAACAAATCAGAGTCCTTTAAAGAATATGCTCAACGTTGGAGGGAAACTGCTTCCCAGGTGGAACCTCCATTAGCCAAGAAAGAACTAGCTGATTGGTTCATAGACACTGTGAACCCTGAGTTTTATGAAAGGATGATTAGTAGCATTAACGCCAACTTTGCTGACATTGTGGTCGTGGGTGTGAAAGTGAAGGTCGGTTTGAAGAGTGGCAAGGTGATCAGTTCTTCAAGCAACTCAAGCAGTAGCAACAATAGGAAATCTCCCAGTAATTTCCATAAAAAGAAATAGGGGGAGACAAATGCAGTCATGACAGGCATACAGAAGAATCAAGTTTGGAAACAACCAGTTTATCAACAGCAGTCTAACCCACGTTTTGTTCAACAACCAGTATACCCTGTACAGTTTTCCCCACAACCTTATGTGGCAGCTGTGACTCCGACTTTCAATCATCAAGCTCCAAATTATTAGCCAGCACAGCAGGCACCCGTTTATCAACAACAGCCCAACTATCAACAAGCGCCCAGTGCTCCAGCTTACCAACAACAACAGAGGCCACCAGCTCCTCAATCAAACGCTCCCTACCGAAGACAAGTGGCAAAACCTTCGTTTCCTCTTATTCCAATGACTTATACAGAGCTTTACCCTTCTTTGGTCCAACAAGGTTTGATCACCACTAGACACTTTGGTAAAGGTTTGCCACAATGATTATGAAGACTGTGATGCCAGTGTCAGAGGATGCAAATTGATTCAAGATGACATTCAAGGTTTGATTAATGAAGGTTTTCTACAAGTAATTAGTAAGGTGAAGAAAGAGGAAGTTGCGGTAATTAAGCCCATATTCAATTTACCAGAATCATAAGAGAAAATACCTATCTTTAATGTGCCGAAGCCAGGTTCTGTGGTCCCTATTTTCAATAAACTGAAGCCAGTGTTCAACAAGCCAGAATCTGTTGTTGCCGCTGCTACCAATCAATCAAGGCCGACAATCATTCGAGAGCCTGTTTCTTTTCGTTTCAGAAATTCTAAAGTTGTACCGTGGAAATATGAAGCTATTGTGATTGACAAAGAGTCTGGAAGTGTGGTTCCAAGGAAAGAGGTGGGAACTACTAGTGAGGAAGTAACTAATATAGTTGGGGCTGGAAAGATGACGCGAAGTGGTCGAGTTTACACCCCCCTCTTCAAAAGGACTACGCCCAAAGACATTGTTGCTCCTGTGCCTGTTAGGGACAAGGAAAAGGAAGTGGTTACAAGTGAAAAAGATGCTGAGTTTCTTAGTATCATCAAAAGAAGTGACTACAAAGTGGTGGATCAGCTTTACCAGACTCCCTTTGAAATCTCAATCTTGTATCTGTTGTTGAATTCACCTACTCACCGAGCTGCTTTGTAAAAGTTATTGGCCCAAGCCCATGTTGCTCAAGATATCACTACCAACCAGTTTGACAGTATAATTGCAAATATCACTGCTTGTAACACCCTCAGCTTTAGCAAGGAGGAGTTACCTAGAGAGGGTCAAAATCACAATCTTGCTTTACATGTATCCGTGAAATGCCAAGAAGACACTTTGGCAAGAGTCCTCGTGGACACTGGCTCCTCTCTAAATGTTTTACCTAAGAGGACCCTTGAAAAGTTAGCTTACAAAGAGGCTGAAATGAAACCTACCTCCCTGGTTGTCAAAGCTTTCGATGGCTCACGAAGATCTGTAATTGGTGAAGTTGAGCTACCAATCTTAATTGGCCCGCATGTTTTCAACATCACATTCCAAGTGTTGGACATTAATCCTGCCTACAGCTGCCTACTTGGGAGTCCATGGATCCATGAAACTGGTGTTGTAACTTCAACATTACACCAAAAGATGAAGTTCATAATTGATGATAAGCTGGTTATCATACATTGTGAAGAGGACTTGATGGTCAGTAATTTGTCTTCATTCTACTATATAGAGGCTGATGAGGATGCTTTGGAAACTTCTTTCCAAGATCTTGAAATAGACAATGTTGTCATGTTGGACATTGAAGAACCGGTGGTCCCAAGTAATCCATCTTTTTTTTCATTCAAGAGTATCCAATCTTCCCTGAAAGAAGGTGTTCCCGCAGGCTAGGGCAAGGTTATTGAAGTACAAGAAAGGAAGAAGTATCAAGGGTTGGGTTACAAACCAACTAGTGATGAAACATCTGCTTCTGCAACAATGTGACCAAAGACAATCCAGGAAGTGTTCGTCAGCAAAGGATATCAAGTCAATGCCGTGATAAAAGACAAGGAAAATGAAGATGTCAGCCATTTGGTGTTTCAGTGTGACACCGCACTAGATAATTGGGAAGCTATTGAGATCCCTGTGTTGTTCCCTACGCCAGAGTAATATGTTTGTTTTTGTTGTTTGTTTTCAATTCCATAGTCGTGCCCAAGGCTATCGGACTATTTTGTATGGGCCACCATTTTCAACTTTTATTAATCAATGAAGATGTTTTGTTAAACTCTTTTGTTTTCATTTACCATTTTTTGCTTTAAAGGGAAAATGGCAATTTTTTTCTAAAATACCAAAAATGTTCTCCTTGCATTTAATTATGTGCATTTTAATAAAATAAGTCCCTCCACCATGCAGAATAATCCACCAACCTGTTGTATTCGATGACCCTACTTTCACCATTGACTTTGACTCACCCATTTACCAAGCTGGGGAAGAGGGAGAAGAAGATTATGAAGTCCCATATGAGTTGGAAAAAATGTGTGAGTACGAGTACACGGATCTCCAGCCACATGAGGAACAAGTTGACAGCATCAATCTTGGTACCGATGAGGACAAGAAGGAAGTCAAGATTGGGGAAACACTAGGGGCCGAGATCAGACAACGATTAGTAAAGCTTCTTGAAGAGTATGTGGATGTGTTTGCATGGTCCTATCAGGACATGCCTGGTTTGGATACAGACATAGTAGTTCATAAACTACCAGTCAAGCCTGAATGCCCGCCAGTGAAACAGAAGCTCCGAAGAAGTAAGCCTGACATAGCTCTCAAGATCAGGGATGAGGTCAAAAAACAACTTGATGCAGGATTCCTGGCAGTCTCAAAATACCCTGAATGGGTGGCCAACATTGTGCCCGTGATGAAAAAGAATGGCAAAGTTCGAATGTGTGTGGATTATAAGGATCTTACCAAGGCAAGTCCAAAGGAAGATTTCCCTCTGCCGCATATCGACACTCTCGTGGATAATACGACCTGTTATACATTTTTCTCCTTTATGGATAGTTTCTCCGGTTACAACCAGATTAGAATGGATCCTGCTGACATGGACAAAACCACGTTCATCACTCCTTGGGGAACTTATTGTTATAAGGTCATGCCCTTCGGTTTGAAAAACGCAAAGGCAACATATCAAAGAGCTAAGGTGACTCTTTTCCATGATATGATGCATAAAGAGATTGAGGTGTATGTTGATGATATGATTGCTAAATCCCCGAGGGAGGAGGATCATTTGGATCACCTTCAGAAACCGTTCAAAAGACTTTGGAAATATCAATTGAGATTGAACCCTGCCAAATGTACCTTCGGTGTTAGATCAGGAAAATTGCTCGGTTTTATCGTCAGTCAACGAGGAATCGAGGTAGACCCTGATAAAAAAGCGAGTTATCCAAGAAATGCCAGCTCCACAAACTGAGTCTCAAATAAGAGATTTTCTTGGTCGTTTGAATTACATCTCCAGGTTTATCTCCAATATGACTCCCACTTGTGAGCCGATCTTCAAGCTGCTTCGCAAAGACCAAACAGTAGAGTGGAAATCCGACTGCCAGTAGGCCTTTGACAGAATCAACTTTTATTTGCAAGCACCACCAATCTTGGTCCTGCCTGTTCCAAGAAACCCCTCTTCATGTATCTGACTATATTGGAAAGGTCAATGGGCTGTGTTTTGGGCCAACATTATGAATCTGGGCGTAAAGAGCATGCCATTTACTACTTGAGCAAGAAGTTTACTGATTGTGAAAGTCGATATTCAGTTTTGGAAAAGACTTGTTGTGCTTTAGCATGGGCCGCCAGGAATTTGAGGCAATACCTGATATGTAATTGTAGCGAGGAAATTTGTGAGTATAAGCTATTAATTAACTTAACTAAAAAAAACAAGAGTCGCCACCGCACTTTTATTTTATCCAAAAAGGAAAGGAAAAAGAGCGAACAAAACCTAAGGAGCTCTAAAAAAACAAGAACAAACTGAGAATGGGTAAGGGGGTTGGTTACGCAATGGGAATGTATTAGCACCCAAAACGTCTATAGTACTCTATAGGAACCCTTTGAAATATCTATCGCTTTTTGGTTTGAAAAGGTTTGCTTGAAAAGAGATTGGGGAGATGATAAGAGAAATTTTTTTTTAATATTTTTGTGTTTGGAGAGACTTATCGTCTCAAGCCTACGTACCCACGAAGTGCAATGTAGGATCAAAACCCCGTAGTTCATGGTACAAAGAACAAAAATTATTGGTTATGGTTCATTTTATCTTGAAAAAGACAACCCGTCATTCTCAAGAGAGAATACTCAACTAATTACCCAAAGGTATGGGAAAGAGGCATTTGCATCACACTAAGATGGAGGATTTGCTTGGATTAACATCAACAAGACTATCGCTTCAACATCTAAGTGAAAAATGACCATCCTTTACACAAAATACCATGGTTAGGAGCTTTACATCTCAACAAAAAAATGACTCATGTCTAATTCTTTTTGAAAGGTTTAAAAGAAAAAGGGTTCATAAAAGCACAAAAAAGTTTGGATGAGTTTTTGTATTTTTTATGTTTTTGTGAAATGGTCAAAGCATGATTAACATTGATTGACATTTATTAAAGAAAGCAAAATTTGAAAATCACTTGACAAAAATCAAGGTTTTTTATGAAAACGGTTTAAAGTTCGAAACCAAAAAGGTTTTGAAAAAGAGAGGAAGTTTTGAAAATTAAAGAAGGGGTGGAGAAGTGACTATCCTAATGCATAAAATAAAAGCTAAGGTAAGAAAGATCTAACCAAATGGAGGCACTCTTCAAAGCATAATAAGAAAAGGAATTCCATCCTCTTGAGCCATTAAGCAAGCCAAATAAAGGCTAGAATACCAAACTCCACAGTGGTCCAAAGCACAAGGGAGAGAGTCCTGAGTCTAAGTCCATAAGTCCATAATCAAGATTATAGGTCATCCACTGCAAAGGATAGTGGCCATAAATCATCATTAAGAGCACAAGTCTTTTAGTGGTTTAATCCTTTATTAATGTTTTAAGTCCAAATGGACAAAAGGAAAACAAAAGCACTAGATAATATGGTCCAAGTGGACAAAGGAAAAATGACATAAACATAAACATGTGTCCAACGGACAAAGGAAAAATTGCGGAAGCATAAACATGTGCCCAACGGACAAAGGAAAAATTGCGGAAGCATAAACATGATGTGATAAAATGGCCAATGAGCAATAAAAATAAAGAGAGGTAGGGAGCAAGAAGGAAACATAAAGTTAGAAGTTAGTAATTAGTAGCACAAGGCTCTAGTGCCATAAGCCTTCACCGAGTATTCCGTTTGGCGTTTTGAACTATAGTGATTAAATAATGTACTTAGGTCAAGGTTAATGAAGAGTTGTTAGAAGATTGATAGAATCAAAGCCTCTACAACAACAAGCTTCAAAGATTTTGAATCTAATACAAAAGATTAACCAACATTGGGTTGACGCGACCAATCAAGGTCCGAATCATGAAAGTTCAAATTCCGAATTGGATAAAGAGGGACAAATGTTGCGCTATGTTAAGAAATTGCCGAGTAATTTACGGAGTAATTACCCTACAATGAGGTCGGTCAATAGATCTATGTGCTAATGCATGCTAGATGAACGATATGTAGATCGTCATCCGAAAGCAATATCGCACGAAAAGAAAATAGGTAACGATCTAGTCTTGATCAAGAATTCAACAAAGAAATTCTAAGATCCATAAGACTTTCATCGATCAAAATAAAAAAAAGGAAATAGATGAAGAGAAAGCCAACTTGAATTACACTTTTAAGATCCTTTCATCTTCAAGTTCAATCACCTTTAATTTATAGGTTTAAGTGTGAAAACATATCACTAATTCAAAGCACCTCAAATGAATTCAACAATTCATTTAAAGATAGATTTGAACTAATGAATGTTTAATTACTTTAACCATATCCAAAGTCCATTGAAATTGAAGAGAAATTAATCTCAACAATGTATTTCAAGGCTAAAATAAGAAGAAAGGGGAAGAAGGAGGAAGCAAAGCCAAAACAGACCCAAAAATAGGTGAAAAACACCATTTTTTTTCAGTGCGAATCGATTGCACCAAGGTGCAAATCGATTGCACGTTTACTGATTGCAAAAAGAAGGCAAAAACAACAATGTGCAATCTATTGCACAAAAATGCAAATCGATTGCACCCTGCTGTGACAGCAAAAATTCAGCAAAATTCAGCATGATCATGATCTAGAACTTTCTTCAAATACCTCATGATCATGGAATCAAAAGTGCACGAAAATTCAAAGAAAATAACAACAAACACCAGTAATTAAACAAAATTACAAGATCCAAAGGATCAAGTAACAAGAATCACCAAAGATCTACATTATGGAAGATGTAATTGAAGCTTCAACAATGGTGAATGATGAATTACCACTTCAAATCTGAAAATTCCTTCAAATTGCTTCAAGATCCAAATACCAAAGCCTTGACCTATGAGAATTGATGAAGAAAACAAGTTTGGATGAAGGTTTAGCTCAAAGTTGAACAAGATTCAATGTGAATTCTTGTTAACTTTCAAAAGAAGAAATGTGAGCTTTAGTGAAATTTTGTGGTTAGAAGAAATGTGAATTTGCAAGAGGTTTGTTGGCTCTCAAAAGCTTCAAGAGAAATTTAAGCAAGGTGAATTTGGCTCTCAAAAGCTTCAAGAGAAATTTTAGCAAGGTGAATTTGGCTCTCAAAAGCTTGTCAAATGAATGAAATAAAGCCTCTATTTATAGAATTTAGGCTTGGGAATTTGGTGGTTTGGAATTAGGCTTGGAAGATCAAGATTAGGATTGGAATTTAAATTTGGAGGGAATTATCAAAAGAGTGGTGATTAGTGGAGGTACATGGTAGGAATTAATTATGATGATGTAGGGAATTAAAATGGGATAGCTACAACAAGGCAGTCAATGAGAAGAATTACCTACTACCAACAAAGGGTAGGACGACAAATGTAACGATCTCACAAAAGGGGTACGAGAAGTATCACCTATTACCAACAAAGGGTAGGACGACAAAGGTAATAATCTCAAAAAGGAGTACGAGAAGTATCACCTACTACCAACAAAGGGCAGGACGACAAGGGTAATAATCTCACAAAGGGGTACGAGAAATATCACCTACTACCAACAAAGGGCAGGACGACAAGGGTGAAAAACTCGAACAAATGAAAGATTACCGGCTATCAACCAAGTGACAGCTACAACAAGGTAATCAAACCGAGCTGTATTACCTACTACCAACTAAAGGGCAGGACGACAAAGGTAATAAGCCAGCTATATCACCTACTACCAACTAAATGGGCAGGACGATGAAGGTGATAAGCCAAAAAGAGGGATTACCAACTAGTCGAGGAACATACCGCACAACTACTGGGACTGAGCTGAGGAAAAGATTCAAACTGGGGATAACTGTATATGGAAATAAACCACAACACAACAGGTACATAACTTAACAGGGAAGACTTGGCACAACAAGGCTCCACTGGGGAAAATCAATACCTCAATAATGAACTATCTCTAGCATACAGAAGAGACTAACCATCCATCAGAGTAGAAAACCTCAACAATGAACTGTCCCGTCTAATCGAAGAGACTTACCATTCATCGGAGTAGAAGAATCTCAACAACGAACTGTCCCGTCTAACCGAAGAGACTTACCATTCATCGGAATAGAAGAATCTCAACAACGAACTGTCCCTTCTGACCGAAGAGACTTACCATTCATTGGAGTAGAAAACCTCAACAACGAACTGTCTCGTCTAACCGAAGAGACTTACCATCCATTGGAGTAGAGATCACGTACTACCAGGCATATGGTAGGAGAACCAAAGGGAACACAAGATATATTAACTACAACGAGGGTAATAAACTTAAATGGAGAAATTTTAATGAGATCTTTTAACAAATTCGACTTGGAGAACCTGCTGACGAGGTCCACTACGGGGATTTCCAAAGATATCAACTGCAGGAGTCTACTGTCGAGACTTAGGACTTCATTTGGGAATACTTTCTACCAAGATTTTTTTTTTTTTTGAGAAATGTGTTATCCATCCAAAATTTACTGAGGAATATATTGCCAAGATCAACCAGAGAACCTTCAAATGAAACACCTTCTGCCGAGATTTTATATGTAATTCCTAATGCCGAGGAATAATAAAAAACATGCCTACTGTCGAGGCTTTACTGAAAAATCTTTTAAGGTTTCTACTGCCGAGATCCTAAAAAGAAAATACCTTCTGTCGAGGTTGCTGTAATAATTTTTTTTTTGAAATTATCAGAAAAATCTACTGCCGAGATTCTTGGAAAGAAAATACCTTCTGCCGAGGCTTGTTGCAAATTCTATTTTAAAACTCACTGGAGAATCTACTGCCGAGATCAACCAAAGAAATCTGAAATAAAGCCACCTTCTGCTGAGGTTTGCTGGAAATATTTTGAAAATATCCAAGAAATATACTACCGAGATTCTTGGAAAGAAAACACCTTCTCCCGAGGTCAACTAGAAATCTTCTGCCGAGACTTGCCAGGAACTAGAAATCAATAAATCTACCAGGGATCTTCATATGAGATATGGGCAAGTTAGATCACGCAACAGACTTCTCAAATAAAGAGACAATCATCTGTTGGAAATTCACAACAAACTTCTCTGACAAGCACAACCTGAGAGATACCATTTGATGGAAAAGATAACGTCTAATAATTGGAGACACATAAGTTTCTCAAATAAAGAGGATGCTGCTTGTTGTTATGCAATGGATTCCAAAAGAGTGTTGCAACAACACTTCTGGAGGAAACAAAATCTTCATCTTCTAATGGTAACTATAAAAAGATAATCCGCTGAGGAATACAAAATCCTCAAAGGTGCAAAATAAATGCACTCCCAAACATCTAGGTTGCACAGCCTAGAGTGTTTCAAAATAGTCACCGCCAGAAACCAAAGTTCAATCCAGGAAGAAACTAGAGAGAAACGGTCAAATAAGACTCATCCCGAGGAGGATATATCTCAACTGGGGATTGGTTCCATCCAGATAATGAACTGGAAAGGAAAGCTAAAGCAAAAATTTCCACGAGGAATAAACGCAGTGGGGAATTAGAAAGGATAAACGCTTTCTGCTTAAGGTTAACACTCTAATGGAGAGAGGTCACACACACACTCTGCGGAGGATAACAACACCAGAGAGCCAAGAAGCACTAAAATAGATGCAAAATGCACATTGCAACCACAACAATGCTATGCATAACAAAAGAATGCGTATGCAATGCGTATGAGTATGAATATGCTGACAAAACAAACATAAGGATGAATAAACACCACAGTTCAGCTGAATACTCGGCTAATCTCAACAAGATAGAGATACCAAAAGAAACCCACTCAAGGCGTACACACAAAGCAAACCCTAATGGGGATATCAACCAATTGGGGGAATACGAAGTCAACATAACTCTTTGCTTAGGGAGTGATCAAAGCAATCACAACGAGAGGTAAAACTCTGTGCGAGGATTCCACATCAAGGGGAAACATCACCCCAATGCTTCACAAACGCTTGATTATAACCTAGCTGGAGAATAGAATCATACTCAGTTGGGGAAATCTGAATCAAGACTTAGCCGGAGGAATACCCAAAATAGTACTTGGACGGGAAATACCCAAACTGGCGCTCAATTGGGGAATAATGGATTTCAAGAGTCCAACACCTCACAAAAATCCATCATCCACAAGAACAAATCTGCTTAAGTGCGTCGAATTCACCATTTAACTTTTTCCCCAGACTGCATGGTCAATAAAGGATTTTACACCAAAAGGAAACTTTGTACCATAACGACTTGCGATAATCTGTCCCAGTGTCTTCAAACTCTTGGATAGATTCATCGAATCTCGACGTAACTGTCCCAGATTAACTGAACTTGGCATATTTTTCAATCAATAGAGTCTTCCAGCTTTGCCCCATGTGAAAGCATCAACTGGGAAAACAAGTTTGCTCATACTCAACAAAGCCTTCAGGAAACATGCCCCTGGATAGGATCATTCTTGAAATGATTTGCCAATTACTCATCAGAGTTTCAGGCCTCAAAAGATTAGACTCATCACTGATGCTCAAATGTAAGCTTCTATGATGTCAAACAAATGTATGCAAGCAGAAAATGTTAATTCTGAGAATTATAATTCTAATGCAACAAACATGTTAATCTTGAAGTTTTTACTGAAAAGATGTCGCAAAACCTTGTGAATGAATCACTAGTTTAGATACGACATTGATTTTTGAATGCACATGCAATACCAACAAAGATCTTTTAGTGCAACTCATGGGAGTCAGGAACGCTATCTCGTTTGGAGTATGCTCTCAAAATAAACCCTGCTTCAATTAGGTCTTTTAAGGGTTATAACTTGGCCTGGTTCACAGTTTTTAGAAAAAAAGGATTTTTAGGCTCAAAATCATTTGTACCCACCCATCTCCGTGATGTTCTTCAGTCCTATATTCATCTAATTGACACAAAAGTTCATCTTTAAAAAGATTACTGAAACTGATGGTTTAAGAACCAATGAGGTTATTCGGGGATAACAGTCACCCTTTTTGTCCCTCGACTTGGTAGTCACACAAAGATTTGTTATTTTGATGCGAATTTTTCTTTTATTCTTGCTTTTCACATTTTCATTCTTTTTACTTTTCCCTAACTTTTTCCTGGACTGATTTTATTTTAATTTTTGATATCCAGCGGGATGCCCCAATTTTTGCCTAAGTCACTTGTTTTCAATTTTTCTTTTTCGACTTAGCGGGCTTTTTCTTGATTTTTTTTCTTTCTTTGAACATATCATGTGACAATGGATTTTCTGACTTTTATAAAAGGTTGTGACTGCCTCTTCCCTTTGTAATGAGGGATAACCATTGTGGTTTCCATTGGTGCACACTCCTTTGAAACTTGGACACTTAGTCAAATTTACTAAAGACTACCCTGCCCCAAGGTAAAATGTGAGGGTTTTTTTAATTAGAAAAGAAACTCCTACTTCAAGGTTCAAAGAGGTTAACAAGGGATTATCTTCCTTATATCTCCGGTGTTTGGGAATTTGAAACAATGCCTTACATCATCAGCAAGGTCTCATTCAAAAGCATACAACCAGAAATTTTGCGTTTTCACCTTATCATCCTCCCTCCAAGAGTTTAAACAAGAAGTTGGTATTGCAAATGCAGAAAACAAATTATGAGCGAATGCGAATGGATCACTTCAAGATAAACATACTCATTGCATTAAGATTAATATTCAAAACAAACAAGTTCTACATGCAAACAAAGCAATAAAAATCATAAAAGATTACAAATGAAAATGCAGTAAATGAACTAAAGATTTGAGGAAACTGTGTCAGCTGAGCTTGAAAGAACATTCTCAACTCTCTTGGGAGACACAGACGCAAACATACAACCATTGAGGGTCACTCTACTAATATCAGTATAAAGGCGTTACATTATAAATGTGCATCCTTCCTTGAAGGTCAACACCTCATCATCAATCATCTCTATCACAGGGTGGACATTCTGAGGATTTGGCATATACCTCGAAAATCGAGAATCTTTTTCAACAACTTGACTAACCAGATCATTTTGCACAGGTCGGGATCGAGTAGGAACATCCACTTGTGGAACATCTTCGTCCAGAGGAGAATCATACATCGGATTGGTCATCACTGTAAAGCCTGACATGAGATCATCATCTTTTGTTCTCTCCATGTTCCTTCAGTAACTACCTCAAACTTGGTACGAATGCCAGAAAATCAGCTAAATCCTCTTCTTTCTCTGAGTAGCCCGAGTATTAAACTGGTGCGATAGCTTGGCTGAATGAAGACCAAAGGGAAACAATAAGACACCTGGAAAAGGCAAGAAACAATGCAGAATGATGCGAATGCTAATGCAAATTGCAAATGTTTCATTCAACTTTCAAGGATCTTTAAAATATAAAGCAATTGCAAGCATCGTAATAACACTTTTTTGCAATACTGATAAACATCTCATTTTATTGAATATTATCTACGATGTCTGCAAAAGGAAAATCTCTAAGATCCTTGAAAATTGACTGAAACAGAATGTCCATGAATGCATGAGTGCATGTATACAGCAACCACAAACAAGATCACACAATGCACATGGGTTCAAGGTTCCGAGTCACGAGCATGGAGCCAAGGGTAAGAACCAATCCCACAAAGGTGTGTACTAAGGTTTTTTCTTCATTGTAACTGCAGAAAATAGCGGTTCTAACAGAGTGCCCAGGGTCCACAATCCACTATCAGACACACCAACGCACCGATTTACTCGGAGGTTGGTAGTTATCCTCAAGAGAATCTAACCTGAGTGTGGCATCGCGTAACAGCTAAGTCGGATTTGCATCCTCATAGCTTCCGCGCCACGATCCTAAAAAGGTTAAGATGGGTTAAAGGTTACTACGGTCCTCAGTGTTATAGGCTTCTAGGGAAAAAGTAATGCCTTCACGATCGCTCGATCGGCATCAGTAATTCCAAAGAGGCAACCACCGAGTGGATGGATTCTTAAGTTCTGCTTTTTCGGGATTCGACTCCCTCAAAGCTCCCTTGACTATACCATCCTCCTATCTTAAAGTACACTCTGGTCTGGGTATAGGACCTATCTCACACACAGAGGAACTCCCAAACAAAACAAACAAAAAACAAGCAAATCAGACAAAAAGCAGTAAATAAATCAAAGTAGGCTAAACCCGTCAAGGAAGGACAATCCCCAGCAGAGTCGCCACTTTTCTGTAGCGGGGAAATTTGTGAGTATAAGCTATTAATTAACTTAACTAAAAAAACAAGAGTCGCCACCGCACTTTTATTTTATCCAAAAAGGAAAGGAAAAAGAGCGAACAAAACCTAAGGAGCTCTAAAAATACAAGAACAAACAGAGAATGGGTAAGGGGGTTGGTTACGCAATGGGAAGGTATTAGGATCCAAAACGTCTATAGTACTCTATATGAACCCTTTGAAATATCTACCGCTTTTTGGTTTGAAAAGGTTTGCTTGAAAAGAGATTGGGGAGATGAGAAGAGAAATTGTTTTTTAATATTTTTGTGTTTGGAGAGACTTATCGTCTCATGTCTACGTACCCACGAAGTGCAATGTAGGATCAAAACCTCGTAGTTCGTGGTACAAAGAACAAAAATTATTGGTTATGGTTCATTTTATCTTGAAAAAGACAACCCGTCATTCTCAAGAGAGAATACTCAACTAATTACCCAAAGGTATGGGAAAGAGGCATTTGCATCACATTAAGATGGAGGATTTGCTTGGATTAACATCAACAAGACTATCGCTTCAACATCTAAGTGGAAAATGGTCATCCTTTACACAAAATGCCATGGTTAGGAGCTTTACATCTCAACAAAAAAATGACTCATGTCTAATTCCTTTTGAAAAGTTTAAAAGAAAAAGGGTGCATAAAAGCACAAAAAAGTTTGGATGAGTTTTTGTATTTTTTATGTTTTTTTGAAATGGTCAAAGCAAGATTAACATTGATTGACATTTATTAAAGAAAGCAAAATTTGAAAATCACTTGACAAAAATCAAGGTTTTTTATGAAAGCGGTTAAAAGTTCGAAAACAAGAAGGTTTTGAAAAAGAGAGGAAGTTTTGAAAATTGAAAAAGGGGTGGAGAAGAAGTGACTATCCTAATGCATAAAATAAAAGCTAAGGTAAGAAAGATCTAACCATATGGAGTCACTCTTCAAAGCATAATAAGAAAAGGAATTCCATCCTCTTGAGCCATTAAGCAAGCCAAATAAAGGCTAGAATACCAAACTCCATAGTAGTCCAAAGCACAAGGGAGAGAGTCCTGAGTCTAAGTCCATAAGTCCATAATCAAGAGTATAGGTCCTCCAATGCAAAGGATAATGGCCATAGTCCATCATTAAGAGCACAAGTCTTTTAGTGGTTTAATCCTTTATTAATGTTTTAAGTTCAAATGGACAAAAGGAAAACAAAAGCACAAGATAATATGGTCCAAGTGGACAAAGGAAAAATGACATAAACATAAACATGTGCCCAACGGACAAAGGAAAAATTAAGGAAGCATAAACATGTGTCCAACGGACAAAGGAAAAATTGCGGAAGCATAAACATGATGTGATAAAATGAGCAATGAGCAATAAAAGTAAAGAGAGGTAGGGAGCGAGAAGGAAACATAAAGTTAGAAGTTAGTAATTAGTAGCACAAGGCTCTAGTGCCATAAGCCTTCACAGAGTATTCTGTTACGCGTTTTGAACTATAGTGATTAAACAATGTACTTAGGTCAAGGTTAATGAAGACTTGTTAGAAGATTGATAGAATCAAAGCCTCTACAACAACAAGCTTCAAAGATTTTGAACCTAATACAAAAGATTAAACAACATTGGGTTAATGCGGCCAATCAAGGTCCGGACCACGAAAGTTCAAATTCCGAATTGGATAAAGAGGGATAAATGTTGCGCTATGTTAAGCAATCGCCGAAAAATTTACAGAGTAATTACCCTACAATGATGCTGGTTTGCAGATCTTTGTGCTAGTGCCTGCTAGATGAACGATATGTAGATCGTCATCCGAAAGCAATACTGCACGAAAAGAAAATAGGTAACGATCTAGTCTTGATCAAGAAATCAACAAAGAAATTCTAAGATCCATAAGACTTTCATCGATCAAAATACAAAAAGGAAATAGATGAAGAGAAAGCCAAATTGAATTACACTTTAAGATCCTTTCATCTTCAAGTTCAATCACCTTTAATTGATAGGTTTAAGTGTGAAAATATATCACTAATTCAAAGCACCTCAAATGAATTCAACAATTCATTTAAAGATAGATTTGAACTAATGAATGTTTAATTACTTTAACCATATCCAAAGTCCATTGAAATTGAAGAGAAATTAATCTCAACAATGTATTTCAAGGCCAAAATAAGAAGAAAGAGGAAGAAGAAGGAAGCAAAGCCAAAATAGTCCCAAAAATAGGTGAAAAAACCATTCTATTCAGTGCGGATCAATTGCACCAGTGTGCGAATCGATTGCACACTGACAGATTGCAAAAAAAAGGCAAAAAATAGCACTGTGCAATCTATTGCACAAAAATGCAAATCGATTGCACCCTGCTGTGACAGCAAAAATTCAGGAAAATTCAGCATGATCATGATCTAGAACGTTTTTCAAATACCTCATGATCATGGAATTGAAAGTGCACGAAAATTCAAAGCAAATAACAACAAACACCAGTAATTAAACAAAATTACAAGATCCAAAGGATCAAGTAACAAGAATCACCAAAGATCTACATTATGGAAGATGAAATTGAAGCTTCAATAATGGTGAATGATGAATTACCACTTCAAATCTGAAAATTCCTTCAAATTGCTTCAAGATCCAAACACCAAAGCCTTGATCTATGAGAATTGATGAAGAAAACAAGTTTGGATGAAGGTTTAGCTCAAAGTTGAACAAGATTGAATGTGAATTCTTGTTAACTTTCAAAAGAAGAAAAGTGAGCTTTAGTGAACTTTTGTGGTTAGGAAGTGAATTTGCAAGAGGTTTGTTGGCTCTCAAAAGCTTCAAGAGAAATTTTAGCAAGGTGAATTTGGCTCTCAAAATCTTGTCAAATGAATGAAATGAAGCCTCTATTTATAGAATTTAGGCTTGGGAATTTGGTGGTTTGGAATTAGGCTTGGAAGATCAAGATTAGGATTGGAATTCAAAGTTGGAGGGAATTATCAAAAGAGTGGTGATTAGTGGAGGTACATGGTAGGAATTAATTATGATGATGTAGGGAATTAAAATGGGATGGTATAGAATATTCCACATGTGATCAAAAATGATGAAAATTGCTGCCAATTGCTGAATTTGAATTTGCTGCCATTTTTTTCAAAATTTCACGAGGGTGACCGGTTACAGACTATATGATAACCGATTACTTAGTGCAAATTTTGAAAAAAAAACTCCTTTTGAATGCACTGCTGTGGTTCGGCTCGATTCTTTTGCTCGTCAAAGAAGGCATGGAAATAAACACATGAACCTTGGAGTCTCTTGGAATAATAATCAATTAAATCTTGGAAACTCTTGATCAGATGATTTTTGAACTAATTGCAGATCAACTTTGGCTTTGGTCAGATGATATTCATTCGAGCCGAGGGGCTATTGTTTTGGTATTTTTAACCTTTTCTTTCCCTGAAAATGTTAGTGAAAGAAAACAAAATATTTTTGGATTTTAATTAATGGTTAGTAAATATAAACAAATTAAGCAATAAAACAACTAACAAACACACACAAACTCAAAGACCCCTGCTAGGCACAATCCTACAAAAGAGGGGACGAATGTGTGATCTAGTTTGTGGTATGAAATGCAAAAAAAGACATGTGGGATCTTAGGGGTAAAAATTAGGGTATTACAGTCATACTACTTTATTGATCTCAAAAATGGAACCAATAAAGTATATGTTTGAAAAGCCAGCTCAAACTGGAAGGCTTGCCCGTTGGCACATGCTTTTATCAGAATATGATATTTAGTACGTCACTCAGAAGTCTATCAAGGGGAGTATCTTATCAGATTACCTCGCAGATCAACTTGTGGAGGACTATGAACCCCTCAAGTTTGATTTCCCAGATGAAGACATTATGTTGATAAAGAAAGACTGTGAAGAGCCAGGCCCTGATGAAGGTCCTGAACCAGGTTCCCATTGGAAGATGATGTTCGATGGTTCTTCTAACTACAGTGGGCATGGTGTAGGTGCTGTGTTGATGAATCTTGATGGTGGTTATAGCCCGTTTACAACAAGGTTAGATTTTGAATGTACAAACAACATTGCTGAATATGAAGCGTGCATTCTAGGATTGGAAGCAGCTATTGATCTAAGAATCAAGATTTTGGAGGTCAGTGGGGATTCTGCTCTGGTTATCTACCAAGTCAAGGGTGAATGGGGAACTAGAGATGAGAAGTTGGTACCGTACCGTGCTTACATTGTGGAGATGATCCAATACTTTGATGAGATTACTTTTCGCCATGTTCCGCGGTCAAAAAACCACATAGCTGATGCTTTAGCCATGTTAGCTTCAATGTAGAAGGTCAAATTTGTTAATGAGGCGCCACTGATTAGGATTAAGCGCAAGACTGAACCAGCCTACTGCCAGTTGGTTGAAGAAGAGGTGGATGGGAAACCGTGGTTTCATGACATCAGAAATTATTTGAAGAACCAAGAATATCCTGCTAATGCTTCAACCCTTGACAAGAAGACTTTGAGGAGGTTGTCTTCCAAGTTCTTCCTCAACAATGATGTGCTATACAAGAGGAATCATCACATGGTTTTACTAAGATGTGTTGACAAACGAGAAGTAGACCTGTTAATTCAAGACATTCATGAAGGAGTGTTTGGCACTCACGCCAATGGGCATGCCATGGTTAAGAAGATCTTGAGGGCTGGATATTTTTGGTTAACTATGGAGATTGATTGCATCCAATATGCCAGAAAATGCCCCAAATGCTAAATTTACGCCGACAGGGTGCATGTACCTCCAACATTGTTGGATGTGTTGTCATCACCTTGGTCGTTCTCTATGTAGGGCATTGACATGATTGGGGCAATTGAGCCAAAAGCTTGTAATGGTCATCGGTTCATCTTAGTGGCTATTGACTACTTCATAAAGTGGGTTGAGGCTACCTCCTATACCAATGTGCCCAAGCAAGTGGTTGCCCGCTTCATCAAGAACCAAATTATATGTCGTTATGGAATTCCAAATAGGATCATAACAGATAATGGAACAAATTTGAATAACAAGACAATGAAGGAGTTATGTGATAGCTTCAAAATTGAGCATCATAATTCTTCACCTTACCGTCCCAAGATAAATGGAGCTGTCGAAGCTGCTAACAAGAATATCAAAAAGATCTTGCAGAAAATGGTCAAGACTTATAAGGATTGGCATGATATGTTACCGTTTTCCTTTCATGGGTATAGAACTTCGGTTCGGACTTCGACAGGGGCAACCCCCTTTTCTTTGGTGTATGGGATGGATGATGTTCTTCCCATTGAGGTAGAGATACCATCTTTGAGAATTCTGATGGAGACCAAGCTTGATGAAGCAGAGTGGGTCCAAGAAAGATATGATTAGCTGAACCTCATCGATGAGAAGGCCTGACTGCGATATGTCATGGTCATTTGTATCAGAAGAGGATGAAAAGGGCATTTGATAAAAAGGCATGTGTTCTTTAATTCCAAGTAGGGGAACTCGTACTCAAATAGATCTTGCCATCTCAAAGGGATGTACGAGGAAAATGGGCGCCTAATTATGAAGGCCCATTTGTGATAAAGATGGTATTCTCAGGAGGTTCCCTAATTCTTACGACGATGGATGGTGAACAACTCTCACACCTTGTAAATGCTGACGCAGTAAGAAAATATTACACCTAAAGAGCCCGCTAAGTGGAAAACCAGAAATGGCGACTTAGGCAAGAAAAGGGTATCCCGAAGGGTCATAACCTATGAAGGAGACTCAAGCAAAAGTTAGGGATTAAATAAAAAAAAGAGAGAGAAGAGCTCGCTAGGTTGAAAACCCGAAAGAGCGGCCTAGGCAAAAAAGAGCGTCCCGGTGGATTGAAAACCCGAAAGGGCGGTCCAAGCAAAAGTTAGGGACAAAAGGCATTTCACTGTGTCAGAAGGGTTGTCACCAATACTATGGAATTCAAGCAGAAGTTCAAGCTCATTCGATCTCATCAACACAAGGCTTTGGAGGATTCTTAGTCATTAGGGATAGTAGTTGTCATTGAATACAATGTAACCTTTTTCTTATTGCCATTTCCTAACTGTAATGATCCATGGAACTTTGCCATTCGCAAGTTACCATTCTAATAAAATCATATTTTTGAACCTTTCATTTGTTTGATATTTATCACTTCTCTATTCTTTTTTTGTTATGCAAAATCTCATTTATTCATTAATAATGGTTTTGAAAGCGGAAAGTATTTTGAAATAAAAACAAATCTTTTGAGAAAACCCAATGAAAACATAATCTACTTTGGCTCTTGGGACGATTTAGCAAAATCACATGCTCCCCTAGCGATTCTTGTCGTGACGAAAGCACTGTTAAACCATCTGGCGTGTAATTCCCCAATAAAGCAAGATTAGCTGACAATGCCTCTTGGATTAGACACTTCAGTGATGACTGATTACCATGATACAAAGGATTTCTCCCCAGTATCGTCCACAGATGTTTGTTGAAGGTGGAAAGTCTTTACCTCCTCAGGTGAAAGAAGAACATTTCCTATTAGACCCTTGAGCGGTTGTTCTCTTCAGATTCAGTGTGGCTCGTTGAAGTGGATATGTTATCCATTTCCCCTTTTCCCCAGTCTCTTAGCCTCTCGTCAGTGTTGTCTCTTGCATATCATGGAGCATTTTCATCATACCATATCATGTGCATTTTAGCGTTGTTGTGTTCCGTTTTGGTCTTTACCTCTTTTACCTTAACCTGTTCTCAGTAAGTATCCTTTTGAGTTAGTGGTTCGTCGCCCATGTCCTGCTTGTGTCCAGTTATCACCAGTATTCATCAATTTTGGCTATCATCCTTATTCCCCAAGAAGCTTAGTGATCACCATGCAACCCCGATAAGGTCCCATTTATTGTTTAAACTCTGTCATCAGGCTAACCATTATTGGTATTTGTAAAAGTCTAGTGTTTACTGGCATATTTTAATATCGATCATCATCGGTGTCATTAAGTCCAATGTTTACTGGCATGTTATTAAACCCAGTCATTATGGGTATTGTAAAGTCCAGTATTTACTGGCATGGTTCCAAATATCGATCATCATCGGTACTGTCTGAGTCCAGTTTTCACTGGTGTACTTTGAAGAAATCCAATCATTATTGGTATTATAAAGTCCAATGTTTACTGGCATCATCTAAAGATTTGTTTATTCGGTACTCTAAGTCCAATGTCCACTGACATTACCTCAAAAGTCAATCATTATTGGTATCTCAAGTCCAGTATTTACTGGCATTGTTTAAAACCCAATCTTAATTGGTCAGTCATAACTGTTTGTCTCTTTACTCAAAATCCAATCATTATTAGTGTCTCAAGCCCATTGTTTACTGGCATTATTTCAAATATCGATCATTATCGGTATCGTACAAGTCCAGTGTTTACTGGCATGTTTTTAATCTAATCATCATTGGTATCTCAAGTCCAGTTTTTACTGGCATTGTTTCAAATATCGATCATTATCGGTATCGTATAAGTCCAGTGTTCACTGGCATGTTTTTTATCTAGTCATTATTAGTATACAAGTCAAGTGATTACTAGCGTGCTTTTCAAAGTCCAATCATTATTGGCATCTTATAATATTATCCCTAGCAGAGGTTGGTCATTACCAATATCCCCGCAAAAGTCCAGTATTTACTGGCATTTGTTGAAGGCCTAATCATTATCAGCATCCTAAGTCCAGTAATTACTAGCATGTTTTCTAAGTCCAATCATTATTGGCATCTTGAGATTGGTCATTACCAGTATTTCTTTGAAAGGCCTTGTGATTATCATCTTTTAACGTATGCAAATTTTATGTTTGTCTCTGTCATTTCTGGTTTTTTCTTGAAGATCTTGTTTAAACTCTTCAACATAAGAAATCCCCAGGAAATCTCTTTGTTGGGTGTCTATCCTTTGTTTCAAATTGATCCCCAGTGGAGATCATATTTTCTTTCTGGTTTCATCCCCAGTAAAGAGTTTGTCTACCCTTTTTGTTGTCCCCAAAGTCGTCCGGTCATATCTGAACCTATCGTTCATCTCCCTGGATCTTTCCCCAGTGGAGAACACCTGTCTGAATTCCATCTCCAGTGAGGGTCTTTGGAGCACTCCATAGTTTTTTCTAATCCCCAGTGACTTCCCAGTTATTCCCCAATAAATCTTATCTTTGGGTTGTTGACCTTTGTCCCCTTTTTGTCTTGTTTTATCTGCTTTTTTGCACCATCATATCATCATATTAGAAGCTCATGGCATGTCAGCATTTGCATATTTCTGCCTATCCTTAGCATAGCATTACATCTAAGGGCAAAATTTTCAGTTTTCTATATTTAAATACCTTTCACCTTGATTTCACGAGGATTATCATCACTCGTGTCATCCGGTAAAGTTATTTAAATAGGGTGATAAGTGCAAAATGTACCTATTATTGTATATAAATTTTGTTGCACTTATCGATACTTTTTGTCTATATCGTTCAAATAAACCCCACTTTGTTTATAAATACGTTTATTTTACGTTTTAGTGTATATATCGTGTAACGTGTAAATATTATGTAGTTTAATTGATTTTATATCAATTTTGTAGGTATTCAATAAAGACTATCTTGCCATATTCTTGAAGAGCATTGAATAAGCTTTCCAACGCTTCCGACCGTGCATAAATCGGAGTTTCGGTGAAGAAGTTGTGGCAAAAATTAGGGCTGGTTTTCTGTCATGTTCGCACTACGAACTGGCAGCTAGTGTTCGCATTGCGAAGGCCAACGAAGGCCACAGCGAAGGAGGCCAGAAAGAGTCAGGGGCGAAATGAGCCAAAGTTTGCACTGCGAACCAGTCAGCGAGCATTCGCATTGCGAATGATTCGTTCGCACTGCGAACCAACGAAGGAAAGCAAAGGCGGTTTAGCAATCAGAGGCACTTGAAGTGCCATTTTTTGAGTCATTCGCACTGCGAATGATCGTTCGCACTGCGAACCATGCAGAATTTACAATGTATATAGTTCATTTCAGTTAGTTTTTTTTGGGATGGTTTTGGGGTTTCTTGATCCCACTTCCATCAAACTTCATTTTTCATTGATTTGCTTAGAAAACAACTATGAAGCATGCATACAGATGAACCGGAGTGGATTGATCGTCGAACGGCTCTGACAATCCGCGAGATGTTTGGTTCATTTCTTTTCTTCTTTGTGTTTTTCTTTATGGTTGGGTTGTGTATATGTATTGACTATGATCTCATGTATATTTGTCGCCCATGGCGTTGTATAAAACTTGCTTTACAAATCTCTATTGGTGATTGTCTCTGATTTTTGCTTTATGCGCGGGGTTTGGGTTGCGTTAGAGATAACCGTCGCAAACTTCGATTAGGGATGATTGTCTGTTAGTTTCTAGATTCTAGAGATAGATTTAGGGCTGGCAATCTTCAATAGGCGTCAAAACTTAATGCCTCCGTGCCTTGAGCTAGCGTACGAAAGTATCGGCAATGGTAACACGGTTGTTCTCTCAACTTTGCGTTAGACATAACCTGTGTTGTCAGCGATGTTGGGTGATATTGAGGAGTATTGTAGGTTGAGTATAACTGGTCGGTAAGTTTAAGTTTGTGAGGAGTCAATTATGTGCATGCCGGATAAGTTTGTCTTGCTGAAAAGTGAATTTGTTTTTATGTTTTAATGTTTACTTTTCTGTTTTCATGTTTTAAACCATTCAAACCCAAACTCATTAACGCGAGAGACTGTCGAACGACATTCTTTCCCTCGAACCGATCTCTGTGGACACGACATAAATCCCGGAGGGAATTTTTCCGAAAATAAATATTTTTGCTTGCTTGCCCTATTCTGCAGTCAACAAAATGGCGTCGTTGTCGGGGATTGGTTTTGATATTGAATCGCATTGTGATAGTTTCTTTGTTTTTGAGTTTTGTATATATCGTATATATTGTCTGTTTCCATTATGTTTGTTCAAGTGTTGTATACATTTTGTTCCCGTAACGTTTGTTTAAGTGTTTGGTTAGGGCACTTGCTTTTGGTTTGCGCGGTGAGGCATCACCATGGCATGAATGAAGGAAGTTTCTAATTAAGCACCGTAAAGGCGTCGAGCTTACGACGTAAAACAAACATGTTTTATAGTTTTTCTTTTCGAATGTTTTTGGTTGTTGTTTGCTCACAGATTTTGATTGACTTACTTGAGGATGTTTTTGTGATTTTCCAAGTTGGTTCGTTTCAACTTGAGGATGTATGGTAATGATTTTGTTAAGTTTTGTACACGTCTGAGGTATGTATTTATCGCTTTCTATACTTTAGCATATTCATGATACTTAGGCTTTTTACAAACTTTCATGCCATTCATTCTTTTGTATACTTGTTCTATTGTGAATCACTTTAGTTCCCAACCTTTTTGTGAGGTGGCTTTCCATTGTTCATATATGCGCGGGGAACCAACATTCTTGTTCTAACTGGATTTTATTATGTTGAATCTTTTGTTTGTGTTGTTTATATGAATGCATGAAAAGGATCAAGGCAATTGTTTCATTTTGAGCACAACTACCTTAGCCAAATAGTCAATTCACCTTGTGAGTGTGTGTGAATTCGTAACCCCTTTGAGCTTTTTTATCCATGTTTCTATTTGAACTTAATGCTTGTCTATGAGTATTTAGTTCACTTATTTTTGAATGGATTTTGTTTTTTCTTGGACCTCAACTATGTGTTATTGTATGGATTTTTTCCTTGCCTTAGAAAGTAGGGAGTATTCACGTGATGGTGCGGTTGAATTCAAGTTAGGGAGAGAATGATTGTGTACTCATGGGTTGGATTCTATGTGGATTGAAAAAGAAAATAAAAAAAAAAAGAGAAAAATTTGTGAAAGAGAAAAAGAAAGAAAAAAAGAAGAAAAAGAAAATCCTTGAAAAAGGAAACATAAAGAGTTTCAATAATTGTGCTAAATAAGTATTGTGTGTTGTGTAACACTTGGGATGAAAGAAGAAGTTTAATTGAAATTTTGTGTTTGAACTTTTGTGAGTTGATCACTCCCTTAGGTTTAGGCAAGTTTTTGTTTCATTTACCTTTAGAAATAGCCCCTTGTTTGTTTACCCGACCACGCTATAACCTTGAAAAGCCCTTGTGATTCTTGCCTTTGTATTTTCAATGTGAATTTGTAGATGTATGCATAAGTTAGTCTTTTGTTTGCATGAGTGTTGTGTGAGTGTAAAGTACCTTATTGTGTGTTTTTCATCTACCGATGATTGTTTTTGCTAGGTGTGATTCACTTTGGAACTTGTGTTGTTTAAGAATGTTCTGCATGAATTTTTGTATTTTGCATTTGTTTCGTGACTATGTTGTCGTCGTAGTTTAGTGGTAAGTATTTACTTTTTGTGTGTACCGTTTTCATTTGAACCATTCATTCGTTTCCGTTTTTCAAAACTTGTTGATTCGTCATTCTTTGGATATTGCTTGTGCATTTTCAAGTTTGTTTGATTCTTGTTTGTGGACAAACAATTAGGTAAGTTGGGGAGAGTTTGATAAGTGCAAAATGTACCTATTATTGTATATAAATTTTGTTGCACTTATCGATACTTTTTGTCTATATCGTTCAAATAAACCCCACTTTGTTTATAAATACGTTTATTTTACGTTTTAGTGTATATATCGTGTAACGTGTAAATATTACGTAGTTTAATTAATTTTATCTCAATTTTGTAGGTATTTAATAAAGGCTATCTTGAAATATTCTTGAAGAGCATTGAATAAGCTTTCCAACGCTTCCGACCGTGCGTAAATCGGAGTTTCGGTGAAGAAGTTGTGGCAAAAATAAGGGCTGGTTTTCTGTCATGTTCGCACTGCGAACTGGCAGCGAGTGTTCGCATTGCGAAGGCCAGGGAAGGAGGCCAGAAAGAGTCAGGGGCGAAATGAGCCAAAGTTCGCACTGCGAACCAGTCAGCGAGCATTCGCATTGCGAATGATTCGTTCGCACTGCGAACCAACGAAGGAAAGCAAAGGCGGTTTAGCAATCAGAGGCACTTGAAGTGCCATTTTTTGAGTCATTCGCACTGCGAATGATCGTTCGCACTGTGAACCATGCAGAATTTACAATGTATATAGTTCATTTCAGTTACTTTTTTTAGGGATGGTTTTGGTGTTTCATGATCCCACTTCCATCAAACTTCATTTTTCATTGATTTGCTTAGAAAACAACTATGAAGCATGCATACAGATGAACCGGAGTGGATTGATCGTCGAACGGCTCCGACAATCCGCGAGATGTTTGGTTCATTTCTTTTCTTCTTTGTGTTTTTCTTTATGGTTGGGTTGTGTATATGTATTGACTATGATCTCATGTATATTTGTCGCCCATGGCGTTGTATAAAACTTGCTTTACAAATCTCTATTGGTGATTGTCTCTGATTTTTGCTTTATGCGCGGGGTTTGGGTTGCGTTAGAGATAACCGTCGTAAAATTTGATTAGGGATGATTGTCTGTTAGTTTCTAGATTCTAGAGATAGATTTAGGGCTAGCAATCTTCAATAGGCGTCAAAACTTAATGCCTCCGTGCCTTGAGCTAGCGTACGAAAGTATCGGCAATGGTAACACGGTTGTTCTCTCAACTTTGCGTTAGACATAACCTGTGTTGTCAGCAATGCTGGGTGATATTGAGGAGTATTATAGGTTGAGTATAACTGGTCGGTAAGTTTAAGTTTGTGAGGAGTCGATTATGTGCATGCCGGATAAGTTTGTCTTGCTGAAAAGTGAATTTGTTTTTATGTTTTAATGTTTACTTTTCTGTTTTCATGTTTTAAACCATTCAAACCCAAACTCATTAACGCGAGAGATTGTCGAACGACATTCTTTCCCTCGAACCGATCTCTGTGGACACGACATAAATCCCGGAGGGAATTTTTCCGAAAATAAATATTTTTGCTTGCTTGCCCTATTCTGCAGTAAACATAGGGGCAACTGTTATACCCCAAATTTTACCCCTTAGATGTCATGACATCTTTTCATTTGCATTAGGGATCAATCATCTATGCATTGTCAACTAACCATCATATTTTGCTAGTTTGTTCTTCGATTTAAAGATAGGGTTTTTCACAAGAAAAGAGCAAGATACACAAGCCAAAATTCCATACTTTTCCAGGCTTCCTAAGACACTTCTTGGCTCAATACATCCATCCCAAGTGCTCACTAGATGGTCAAGGAAGGTGTTTGAACCCATCTGGGTCAAGAAAGTCAACTGAGACTCCAAAAGCTCAATCATTGATCTTGAGGTCTAATCATGAGGTTTTAAAATCATATTCCCATGATCTCATGTGATTGAATCAAGAGAAATCAAAGAGAAACCATAAAATCAGGAGCTGCAGAATTAGGGTTTTGACCTGAGGAATTACAAGGGAATTTAGGTGTAGTCAGTCAATATCTTGATTGGTTCATCAACCAATTGAGCTTACATATATTCAAGAGGCCTTATTCATCAATAAATCAAGTGTGTTTGGTTCCCATCACAAGTGCAATGAGCCTCAAGTCCATCTGGCCCCAAGTTAGGGTTTTATTAGGAAAAGTCAACCATGCCTTTGACTTTTGACCAAGGCATGATCCCAAGTCTGGAGACATGATGCCATGTGTTAATATACATCCTCGGAGGTCATCTAGGATATTTAGGAAGTTTGAGAAAGTAAGATCATCAAGGATCACACAGTTGAATTCATGAAGAAATTAGGGTTTCATCTGAAAAGTCAAACTTTTGAATTTTGGTATTTTGGGTCCAAGATGAAGTATTAAAGTCATATTCCCTCAAGAAATGTTTGATCTTTGAATTGGAGCATGAGAAATCAAGATTTAAGAGGTTTATTGCAAAAAAGGGCAAGGTTGGATAAATGAAATTCTTCTAAGTTTGAAAAACCCTAGTCCTTGTGTGAACTTTGAAGTGTCATAACTTTTAATCCACACCTCCATTTTTTGTGATCCAAAGCTCAATTTGAAGCCATAATTATGAAATTTAAAGTGTATTAGAGGGTCATACCCCAAAAGATGCTTAATTTTTAAGTTATGAGGATTGGAAGTTTAAGTCAAGTTTAGGACTTAGTGAAATTTCACATTTTTGCCCTAATTTGCAGCCAACTTCAACTAGTTTTTTCATCATGATCCCTTTGGATTCATGACCTGGAGTGAACATGAATATTGTAGAGCATACTTGGGGCTTTCCAAAAAGTACTAGAACACCTCAATCCAATGAGTGAGCAGGGAGTTTCGAATCCATGAAGCTGAGGTCACAAACTTGAGTTTTTAGGCCATGATCATGTTGCTTCAAGTTACAAAACCACTCCAAATCTTCATGATCTCGTGTGGCAGACCTTATTGCTTGTTAATTTGGTTTAAATCAGATAAGTACACATGCTTTTGAAGTATTATCCAAGTGGTTTAAGCATTATCTCATGAATCTTGCCATTTACATAAAGCTACTTTAACCAAGTCAACTTGTCTTGAGCCTTGTAATTGTTTCTTCTGCACTTCAGAAAGGTTGTACTGAGAAGCAAGACCTCTGAGCCTTTTCAACCACCCTAGAGAAGCATGGTACATGGCTTGGAAATGACAAAATGCTTGGAACTATAAGTTTGAAATGCAACTGTGCCAAAAGGTTGAGAACTCAACCATCTGGTTAGTTTCAAACCTCCACACTTTGCCTATAAATAGAGGGCTTCATTAAGCCTCAGAACACACAAGAACTCCCTCTGAGAACCCTCATATCTCTCTCTCCCATAGCTTTTGCAAGAACTCTAAAAACTTGCAAAACCACTGCCCAGACTCTTTTCACTCGTGCCACTCACAAGTAAACTCCATAATCCTTCTGTAACACCCCATTCACTATCTACCATTTCAAGTTTCACTTTGCAAGAGGACACGGGTTTGGTGTTTGAAGTGGCTTTCAACCATCTCAGACACTCTAATCATCACTCCAAGGATCAACGAGGCTAAGGAGGACCTTATTTCACTTCTGCAACATCATTTGAAGAGGCCTTGGACCTGCTCCAAGATGTAAGAACTTTGAAACTCTAAAATCAAATTCCATGTATGTTTTTGTTCCATGATTAAAGCAATAATGTAATCTTCATTGTGCATAATGTGTTTGAAGCTTTGCTTGCATTATTTGGTTTGAGTATGTGATATTTTAAACAAGTTTTATCTTGTTATGTTGCACTGTTGTTGAGAGTTTTGTGAAACATACAGTTAGTTTTAGGATAAGACAATAGGACCTTTAGATTCCTTGCAAGAAATACTATAATTTTTATTTTTACAAATTGAAAAATGGTGGAGAAATGAAGAAGTTATGTTGATGTGAAAATCTGGAAAGGAGGTTGAGTTAGGGCACGAGTGAGAAGAAGAAGAAAGAAAGAAAAGAGAAGGAGAGAGGGTGAGATGGCGCTGAGTAGGCATGAGGTGGCGCCGAGGTGTCCATTTCATAGTATGTGTAACATATATATTTTCTTTTCCATATAGAAATTGGATGAGAGCGTAGTACCGCTGGTCAAGGAAGAGGGTTTAAGTGTGTTTGCCATGCCAAGGACTGGGATTCGAATCCCCCTTGCCCCAGTCCTTTTGTTTTATTTTTCTGACTTAGTTGATTTCAAATATATTTTCTTTGGTCCATGTCTTGTTACACACGCGCATTGGTTGGTTTGGTAATCCTTTTGAGTTGTAACACCAGGTGCGTGGGTTCAACACCTACTAGGTTCTTCCCCTTTATTTTTAACACTTAATTTACTTAGTTTGTTTCACAATTTCACCAAGCCATAACTCCCTCAATTTTTATCCTTTTGAGCCCATTCTTTTTTCGTTATTTTCATCTTGCTGCCTACTTTCTTATAGCATTGAAGATTTTCCAAGAATATTAAATTTTAGATTAGTTGTTCATGTGCAAAGTGCGTAGATTTTAAGGCTTTCATAGAAAATGTTTTGACTTCTTTTGTTGCATCCCTTGTTTTTCTTAGTGCTTCTAGGATTTGTACTAACTTGTTTTAACATGTTTTAGACCCTTGAGTCATAACTTGAACTTGTACCATTTGTATAATTGTCTTAGAGGCACTTTTAAGTGTATTTGTTTATGTTAAAACTTGCAAACTTTCACCATCCCTCTTGAAAACTTAGATAGGTCCTTACCTACATTTAGAACTTTTTCTTCATGTTTATAACACCTTAACATATACAAACCATCAACTTAGGTCACACCATGTACATATGTGCCTAAAACACTTAACTTTTCCCTTTCTTAAAAGATAAACTCAAATATAATTTAGGTGATACCTTCCCTTTTATAAAGTTTATATCCAACCATAGTACCATGTTAGGCCATCACCTAATTGATCAATAAGTATAGACTTGTATCATGGTCCCTTTAGGTGTTTACCTTGTTCATTAATGAATAATCCTTGTGTGTTAACATAATACTTGTATACTTTCTTAAGTATTATCTTGAATGTCATCACATTCACTATCATCATCCATGTTTTATATCCATGTGTTTTTACCATCATTAATTCATGTGAGAATATCAATTGTTATCTTTTACTTTCCAACTTTATTAAAATGTCACCTTAAGTGAGGATTAGCTTGTTATCTTCTTCTCCTTAACGCTCTTTGTTCCCCTCCTTCCAAAAGAAAGTCTCTCTATTGACTTTAGTGTCATAGATAGCTCATTACCTCTTGGCCTCATTAGAGCCGTCATCTCCTCTTGGCCTCATTAGAGCCATCATCTTCTCTTGGCCTCTTTAGAGCCTTTACCTTCCCTTGGCCTCATTAGGATCAATCCCTTGGCCTCATTAGAGCCACTTCCTCCTTGACCTACTTTAGGTCAGGATCATTACCTTCTCATGTAAGCACTATCATCATAGTTGCTTACTTCCCTCTTTGGCCTCATTAGAGCCACTTACCTTACAACTTAGGATTGACCTAGAGTTATTCAACTCTATATGAGCATCATCATAATGATGTTGCATTTTCACTTTGGCCTTATTAGAGCCATTCACCCTTTTAACTTAGAAATTAGGATAGAGTTCTTAAACTCTATGTGATTCTCATCATGAGTATTCACTTCCCTTTTGACTTCGTTCAAAGTCAACTTCTTAGACTTACCCTTTCAACTTAGTCTTAGAGAGTTCTTTAACTCTATATGAGTATCATGATCATGAATACTCATTCCCTCTAGAATCTTGATCATTATCAAGAGTTCCTCGCCCTAGTTGAGGTGAACTACGAATGCTCTGATTCCATCCTTATGAGGATACGTAGGCACGAGATGCGACGTCTTGGCGAGCATACTTAGTGTATATACCCCTAGGTCTTTACCTTTAGCACCTTGGTCTTTACCATAGGTCTTTATCTTACCTTTAGCACAGATCCCTTAGCAATCAAACGTTAACATAACACAAATACAAACAAGAGGTTCATGTAGAGTACTACAGATATCTAGGATGCTAACACCTTCCCTAGGTATAACCAACCCCCGAACCTTAGATCTTTTAGATGTGTCTTTACATAGTGTAATTAGGGTTTTCTTCGATCTTTACCCTTTCCTTTGGATAAATCAAAGCTCGGTGGTGAATTTCAAAGATGTGTGATTCAAGTTAATTAATAGCTTGATATCCGATTCTCACCGCAACAATACCTATTTCCCTTGTTTGATTGTGTAGGTACAATGTCTTGAGTCCGCTGAGAGAAGATGGGTTCTTGATAGTGGATGCTCAAGACACATGACGGGAGACATTTCCCTTTTTGTTGGCTTTGTGGCAAAGAAAAAGGGATTTGTGACCTACGGAGACAACAATAAAGGGGCAATACTCGGCAAAGGTAGTGCAGGTAATCCCTCTTCTACTACTATCTCGGACGTTCTACTAGTTGAGGGTCTTAAACACAACCTAATTAGCCTTAGTCAATTATGTGACAAGGGTTATAAAGTCTCATTTTCAAAAGATTGCTGCATAATTGAAAATAATGATAAAAAGGAGGATTTGTTTAAAGGCATGAGGGTTAATAACGTCTATATGCTTGACTTGAGTAAGGTATCGTTAAGTAGCGACAAATGTCTTGTTACCATGAGTGAAGATTCATGGTTATGGCATAGGCGTTTGGCGCATGTCAATTTCGATTTTCTTAATAAGATAGTCTCTAAGGACCTAGTAGTCGGCTTACCAAAAATCAAGTTTTCAAAGGATGACTTATATGATGCGTGCCAAATGGGGAAGCAAACAAGGATCTCGTTTAAGTCTAAAAACATTGTTTCAACCACGAGACCCCTTGAACTCCTCCATATGGACCTCTTTGGACCATCTAGTATTAAGAGCTTAGGTGGTAACTACTACGGTCTTGTAATCGTCGACAACTATTCTAGGTTTTAATGGATTATTTTCTTAGCAAGCAAGAGCGATACTTTTTAGGCTTTTGAGAAGTTTGCCAAGCTCTCTCAAAACAAATTGAACACAAACATTGTAACAATCCGAAGTGATCATGGAGGTGATTTTGAAAATCATCTCTTTGAAGAATTTTGTGATAGGAATGGGATTTATCATAATTTTTCCGCACCACGTACCCCTCAACAAAACGGGGTTGTGGAATGTAAAAATCAAATTTTGGAAGAATTAGGAAGAACTAGGATCAATGGGAGTGGTCTTCCTAAATACTTTTGGGTCGATGCACTTAGTACGGCTTGTTATGTTTTGAATAGGGTGTTCATTCGTCCTATTCTAAACAAAACTCCGTATGAGCTTTTGAAAGGGAGGAAGCCCAACGTATCACACATTCACGTCTTTGGTTGTAATTGTTTTGTGTTGAATAATGGTAACGAGACCCTTGGCAAGTTTGATTCTAAGGTCGACGAAGGTATCTTTCTTGGATACTCTCAAACTAGTAAGGCATATAGGGTATATAATAAAAGGTTACTTACTATTGAGGAATTCATACACGTTACTTTTGATGAATCTTATCCGAAAAATGTCGAAAAAGGTATTTCTTTTCATGGTGCAGGTGTATCTTCAGAAGACATACTCAAGGACATTGAAAAAGGGACTGATCAACCTGAAGCAGTGTAAGTTAAGGAGGAAAAAGATCACCATCCTGAGAAGATTGAGGAGGATCATCCGACTAACAACAATTACCTTCCTCCAGCTTGGAAGTCCTCTAAAGACCATCCTATCGACAACATACTCAGTGGCATTTCAAAGGGAGTAACTACGAGATCCAAGCTAAGTAACTTTTGTTATCACTTTGCTTTCGTCTCTCAGATTGAGCCTAAAAACTCTAAAGAGGCCTTACTCGATGAACATTGGTTTTTATCAATGCAAGAGGAATTAAATCAATTTAAAAGAAATGAGGTTTGGGACCTTGTCCCTCCTCCGCGAGGCCATCGAGTAATCGGCACCAGATGGGTGTTTAATAACAAGCTTGACGAAAATAGAGTCATAACAAGAAATAAAGTGTGCTTAGTTGCGCAAGGGTATAACCAAGAGGAGAGCATAAACTATGAGGAAACTTATGCTCATGTTGCCCGACTCGAGGCTATACGTCTTTTGCTTGCTTACGCATGTGCTAAAAGTTTCAAATTATTTCAAATGGATGTAAAAAGTGTTTTTCTAAACGGTTACATTAATGAAGAAGTTTATGTAGCTCAACCTCCTGGTTTTGAATCCCATGAGTATCCTAATCATGTTTATAAGCTCAAACGCGCTTTTTACGGTCTCAAGCAAGCCCCTAGGGCTTGGTATGAGCGTCTTAGCAAATTTTTACTATACCAAGGGTACTCTAGAGGGAAGGTTGACACAACTCTCTTCATTAAACGACAAGGAAAACACTTCATTTTGGTACAAGTATATGTAGATGATATAATATTTGGATCTACTAACATGAATATGGTCAAGGAGTTCTCTAAGTTGATGCATGGAGAGTTCGAGATGAGCATGATGGGGGAGCTAAACTATTTCCTTAGATTGCAAATCAAGCAACTTGAAGAAGGAACGTTTGTGAGCCAAATGAAGTATTGTCTTGAGCTACTCAAGCGCTTCGACATGGCTAACTCTAAAGCAAATGACACTCCAATGCCTACATGTGTTAACTTGAATCAAGATGAGAATGGTAAGGATGTAGATATGAAGAAATATAGAGGTATGATAGGTTCTCTCCCCTATCTTACTGAATCACGACCAAATATCATGTTTAGTGTATGTATGTGTGCTAGGTACCATTCTTGTCCCAAGGAATCACACTTAAAACTTGTCAAGCACATACTTAGATACCTGTATGGTACTCCAAAGTATGGGCTTTGGTATTCCAAGGGAATTTATTGCTCTTTGGTTAGCTTTTATGATTCTGACTTTGCTGGTTACAAATCAGATAGGAAAAGCACGAGTGGCACTTGTCATTTTTTCTCAAATTCCTTAGTGAGTTGGCAGAGAAAAAAGCAAGTTTTCGTTGCTTTGTCAACAGCCAAGGCGGAATAAGTTGTGGCCGGTAGTTGTTGTGCTCAAGTCTTATGGCTCAAGCAATAATTACTCGACTTCAATGTTAAACTTGAACGTATTCCCATTTTGTGTGACAATACAAGCGCCATTAACTTAACCAAAAACCCTGTACTACATTCACGCACGAAACATATTGAAATTCATCATTATTTCCTTAGGGATCATGTAGAGAAAGGTGATGTTGTGTTTGAGCATGTTGATACCAAGAATCAACATGCTGATATTTTCACAAAACCACTTGTAACAGAGCCTTTCTTTAGCATCCGTAGGGAACTTGGTTTTCTCGATATCTCAGATCGTGTCTAAAATTGTATGATTACATGCTCTATATCTATGCTTGTCTATATTTTTTATTAACAATATTAAGAAGATCAAGCTATATGTGAAGGCACCCATCATCGATCGTCATTGGAGGTAATATCATTCCTCTCTAGTAAACTATTCTTGATCACATATATATGTAAGAAATTATGCCATGACGTGTGTTATATTGATGTTTATTCTATGGTTTGGATCTATTTAAATCCATTTTTAAGTTTGAAATATGTGTGAGCTTGTTATTTATTATTGGTTGATGCATACATGACTTGAAATGTGCATTTTTACATATTTGCACTGCATGAGTCGACCAAAACAGGGCATAGGTCGACTTATGGTCTCTCTATTTTCATTTGTTTTGAATCCGTTAAGCACAGGTTGACCCATTGGTCGACTCAAACTGTGAAGCATTTAAATTCATGCATTTTTGTACAGCATGCGTCGACGCATTGTAGTTTAGGTCGACGCTCTGCTACGTAATGCTGAAAAATTCTTGAAAATTAAAGCGTTTTCTTCATTGTTTGTTGGGAATTTTTGACCCATTAATTGTCTTGACTCATTCAAAGCATTCAAATCATCATCGTTTGCATTTCGACATCTCTTCCTCCTACTTCTCCTCTCCTACTGCTCTCTACAAAACCTCAAAACGCATTTCTAAAAGTTCATCAAAACAAAAACTTTCAACATTCACAAGGTTTCAAGTGGGTTTCTCATCAACAAATTCATACTCGGGTATTGTTCATCTGCTCCAAATTTTGAGTTTTCATGGCTTCTACAAGAGCTACAGGCAAAAGAACCACAAGAGATTCAACCTCTCGGACAGGTACTTCCCAACCTAGGTCAAGTGTTCCGGTAAATGCTCTTTCCTTACTATCTGATGAATTTACTGCAACATATATAGATAAGTTTAGTAAAAGATCAATTGATAAGCAATTAATGTATTACCCGAAAGTGGCAGAGCACGTGCATGTTCAGGAAGTTGTAGAACTACTTGATTTTCAAAAGTTTAATCAATTTTTAGAATGAGATACTAAGTATAATGAAGATTTTGTCCTGTTATTCTATACGGGTCTACAGGGTAAGTTTGATGGTTGTGATTATCGATGTAAGATAGGCGATAAAAGTGTCGATGTTGATGCCAATGTTTGGAAGGATTTATTCGGTATGTTTCCACGGTCGTCTCCTCGTCCTACGATCACCAACACAAAATTTGCTGAAAAACTATGAGTTTAAGATTGCTTTGAACTCAATGTTGAAGAAACCCTATGTCGTTCATATTGTGGCTAGTGACTTATTTCCTAAAACAGTTACTACTGGTTATTTGAAGCCAATTGATAGAATTCTACAATGGATCGTATCTCACATCCTCCATCCTAAAAAGGGAGGTTACTCTCGAGTTGATCAAGCTAAGGTACACTTAGTTTATATACTAAAGAATAAGATAAGAATTCATTGGCCTCATTAAATTGCTAGCATGATATTCGCTATAAGGGAATCTGGTCGAGGTACTGCTTTATGCTATGCCTCTTTTATTCAGAGTGTTCTTAATAAGCCTGGATTTGTTGTCCAAGGTATTCCTTATGTGCCTCTTACGGCTGATCAGGAATTCAGTTAAAAGACTTTGAATATGAAGGGTTATATCTAGGATCGAGAAGAAAAATGTTATAGGTTCAAGGTAAAGGCACCTAGTTCAAGGCTTCAAGATTCAAATGATGATGAAGATGAAGACGAAGATGAAGATGAACAGGAAGAAGAAGCAGCTCATGAGATGGAAACTGACCATCATGATGCTGAACAAGATAATAGTGAGTGGTTGAGTCATCACCTGCTCAAGATCCCTATGCAAATCAGGGATGGGGTGAGTGGCAACACACAGGCAGGACATCTCTAGGTTCATCCTACATGCCTCCAACAAATGACTGGAATCAGTAAGAGTCGTACTACGTGCCTCATTCTCCACCGCGACCTCAACAAAATAGTGATGAAGTTCGTGAAATGTTAAGAAACATGCAGCTCCAACAGCAAAATTGTGTTACTGCTCAAGAGGAAAGGTACACCGCTCTCACGAATCAGCTTCAAGCTCAAAGTGAGAACTTTGACTTGTTTGTCTCCACTATGATAAAATGTTTGATAATCTGGCTGAAACCGCTGATGGTCAGAATCGTGCTCTGACAAACAGTTTCAACACTCTCAACAGGGCGGTATTGGAACTTACTGAACGATTGGATAAACAACAGCCACCACCTCTGGACTATTATTTCCGAGGAATGAGCCATCCATATAGGGGGAGGAAACCTTAAAGGATTGAGTTGTTTGGATGTAGTGTATCTCATGTTCTGTATTTTGCATGTCATCTTATGTTTTGCTATCTTATTTGTTTTGTGACTTGGAGTTGTATTGAATATTTTGGTTATGTAATGCACTTAATTTTCCTTATATGCTTCATGTCTTATTTATCTTCATATTCCTTGCATTAAAATCATTTTATGTGAATGTTTGTTAATGTATATCTGTTACAAAGTATATGATTATGTTCATAAGGATATATTATGTTTTTCTTTGACCTTGTGCTTCTCTTTTTTTGATGTTGTCAAAGGGGGAGAAGAGAATATGCAAAAAGCAGCACTTCATTTCATAGAGATTGATCAAATTTTCTTTCGGAAGAATGCATAAAATCAGGGGGGGGGATGATTCTCAAAGTACTCGATAAGCTGAAGATTGTGCAACTGTTTTGCCATCATCAAAAAAGGGGAGTATGTGAGGGCAAAGTGCCTTTGTCCTTATTTTAATGATGTCAAAATGTGTATTAGTACGTACTTTGTAATTTGGACGGTATCATCATGTATTAGCTTGCATTCATACTTTACAATGCACAAATATTCCAAAATCATGTGTCTATACTTATAGGAGCATATCATATATGTTTTGTGTGTATTTGATCATGTTAGGAGTCTTAGGTATGCATAAACATAGCTTAGGTGGACCAAACTATGAGTAAAAATTCATTTTTGGAAGTTAGGGTGTTTGAGTTGACTCAAACCCTTGATCTGGTCGACTCATATAAGTTGATTTTCTATCCTTTACTTTCGGGTGTGCTCGCGTCGACCCTTTGGTCGACTCATACTGTATGCATTTGTGTTTGTATTTTTTTAGCAAGCTTGCGTCGGCGCATGGACCCTGTTCTGGTCAACGCACAGCTTCAATTTTGGCATAGTTTTGCTCTCAGGTGTGCTCAGGTCGACCCGCTTTATGTTTAGGTCGACCGTTCGCTAAATTCCTACTATTTTTCTGATCTTTCTCACTTCAAATTGCTGTTATGTTTGTTAGTTGGTCAAGGCATCATATATATGCATTTCTTTTCTCATCATTTCAACATAGAACAAGAAAAGTGAACGATATACATTGAATTTTTCCCTCATCATCTTCATCCTCATTCTTGCATTTTCTCAACAATTACACATAACAATTTTTGTTGATCTTTTGCATCATTGAGGTGATAACCTCCAAACGTAGGATTGTGTATCTAGTTTGGGGTGAGTATTCGGTGGGTTTTTCTTGAATAAAACCGTTGGGGTTTTGTCCTCCAAGATCGTGTGGATTTGGGGGTTTTTACATAGATCTTTGCTTCACAGATTCAGCCGAACGAAGGGATTGAAGAACGGTGGGTTCGCTCAATCAAGTAGCGATAACCAGAGGATTTTGGAAGAAAGATTTAGGTTCGAATGGCGTGTGATCGAAATCAGCTGAGTGAAAGGTTTGAAGACCGGTGGGGTTGTTCAGACAAGTAGCGGTAACCAGAGGTTTGTTCAACACGTTCGAGGCACTTGATTCGACTTGAATCAAGGGGAGAGAAGGCATAGTATCAACATTAATAATTAGGCTTGAGTGTATGGTGACTATTGCTTCTCTTGTGTAAACTTTTTTAACAAGATAATACATATCTCAATTCTAGTTTTAGAATTGGGGGCTGACGTACCCAAAGCGTGGACGAAAGGGAAATGCCTAAACAAATCCAGTGTTATTCTCTCTTTCTCTATCTCTTTAATTTTGAATTGTTCACGTTCGTGCAAAATCAATTGATCGATAAAATTATGTTGTAGTGCAGTGCTGAAAATCTGGTTTGAAAACTCATTACAATCACTTTGATTGTAATTGGAAAAATATTGCACTACAATTACATAGGAAATAACACTTGGGGTGTTTTGCACGCCAAGTGTTCAATGAATTGATCGCACACAAACTGTTTGTGATATTTTCAAATTTGTTTTACACTTTATAAGTCATTGGAAATTGCACAAACTTAAGTGATTTTAATTGTATTGATTAATACTCAAAATAATGATTCGATTTCTCATTAAACTTGTTGTTCCATTTGGCTTGTCGCATATGCGATCTTTTCGATAACGGTTCGTTTAGACGACTTAGTTCCTCTGCCGCTTCCGCACATTTGAAAAAAAATTAAGCGCCGACTATGTTTAAAAATTAGTTATCTATTCAACCCCCCTTCTAGATCATTGCCATCGTCTAACAAAGCGTGGTGGTATACCTTTTACAACCATTATGAAATGGTTGTTACATGGTAGTGAAAGTTTCACTAAATTGATTGAACTTTTTCAAAACATGCTTCTAGAAGGTAACACATTGTCGAACTGAACAATATTGTGTCCAACGGGTTTGGACTATGTCAAAATATATGAATGTCATAACGATTGCATAATATAGAGGAAAAAGTATGAAAACTTGAAGGAGTGCTCAAGGTGTGGGGTGTCATGATACAATCTGAAGGACAATGGTGCTAAAGACGATGATGGTGTAACCAGAAAAGGTGTTCATTCTAAGATGATGTCGTACCCACTAATAATTCAAAGGTTCAAGAGACTGTTTACTGGTGTAAATGATGCAAAGAATATTAGATGGCATGCGGTTGAAAGAATATGTTGTGCAAAAGTTTTCCATGTAGATGATCCTTTCAAATGGAAGAAAAATGATTCATTGTTTCTAGATATTGCCCTTGAGCCAAGGAACCTTACGCTTGGAATTGCAACCGACGGAATTAACCTGTTTGATAATATGAGACCTAACCATACTTTATGGCCTATTCTTCTCATGATTTACATTATATCTTTGTGGTTGTGCATGAAGCACAAATATATGATGTTATCAATGATGATTTCGGTCCAAAACAACCAAGAAACGACATAGATGTTTATCTAATACCATTAATGAAAGATATAAGAGTTTTGTGTGAGAAAGGCATTGATGTTGATGATGTGTATTCGGGTGAAAAAAAAGTGTGTGATAGTTTGATTGGAATACTTCTCAACATTAAAGGCAAAGACAAAAGATAATAAGATTTCGCGTCTAGATATGGTGGTGATGGGTATACGACAAGAGTTAGCCCCAAAAGCAATAGGAATAGAACATATTTACCCTACGCATGTCACACTCTATCTAAAAAAAGAAAAAAAATTATGATTGTTTGCGGGGTATCAAACACTACTACAAAACGTGCAAACAAAAACGCCAGGTTTACAACGGATTCATATACACCATTGTAATATATTAAAATTTTCACGCCCAATGATTAGCTGGATTTATAAACAGCGATTTAATGACGGTTATCTATAAAACCGTAGTAATAAATTATGTGTAGCAAGCTTCGATTCTCAGCAACTTCATTTTTTCCATTTTTTAGAGTACATTAAGCATGTGTCACTTAAGTCCTTTATTTAAAAAATAAAATGTAAATTATTTTACAATGGTTAGTTTAAACAACCGTTGTTATACGCTTGTGTAACTTAAGTCCATTATTTAAAAAATAAACTGTAAATTATGTTACAACGGTTAGTTTAAACAACCGTTGTTATACGCTTGTGTCACTTAAGTCCATTATTTAAAAAATAAATTGTAAATGATTTTACAACGGTGAAGAAAGTTAACCGTTGTTAGAGGACTTACATTTCCACTACAGTTGCGTTACACAACTGAGATTTAAGGGTTTACTGATAAATAAAAAACAAAACTTTATCTGTATTTCTTTCATAAGACGCCCTAGGCGAACAAGCGAGGCAGAGACGGCAGCGGTGGCGTAATCTTTACTTTCTTCGTATCCATTCATTTGGTGCTCAAATCTTCATCTTTCTCAGTACGTTACTATTCAACATCTTCATTCCTTTTATCTTGGTTTATGTTGTATATGCTCAAATATTCACCCTTTTCCTTCATTTGATTCCTCAGCTTCGAAGTATGGTATTCTTCAACATCTTCATTCTTTTCTTCTTTTTTTAGGTTATGATTGTCTGCTGGGCTGTACTTTGGTATAAGTTACCAATTCGTAATGCATACCATGGTAATTTGATTATAATTGGCTATGATATGACATTTCTTGGTTATCATAGATAGAATTTTGATTTCTCTTATGGAAGTTACAGGTATATAGAACAGGGTTCTGCAAAGTTTTGCAAGAAATATGGTAGGCATGATGTTCAAGTTGGTGTTAGGTAACACTTGTTGTATTGCCAATATCATCAGTAGTGTGTTATTTATGCCTCGCTTGCCATATACGCTATGTTTTAATGCCTTCAAGTTGTTTGTGTAACAGAAAGAATGCTGAGGAAGCTATTCAGGGATTGAATGGAACAATGACATCAAATCAGACCGTGCGTCTTTTTTGGGTAGTAGTCCGGGAAATAAGCATGTCGGTTCTATTTCTTCTACTTCAAACTTAATTTATTCGTAATCTGGTCGAGTTTGATGTTTGTGTACTAAAACTTCTAATCTAAATTTTGTCATCATAACCATGTACATGCATCATCAATGAATGTTTTTATATCATTATTTAATGTTTTGTGATAGGTTATTTTAGTAATGTTTTATACATAACAAAAATTTATAGGAACATCATGTTGTGGCATCTTAGGGCCCATTATTCCCTAAACACACATTAACACTTCTTATGTAAATAGCATTAGGGCCTATATTAGTTTATTTAATGTTTTAATTTCCAATGCCCCGTCTTAAATAAGAATATAATAAAAAATAAATGAGGAAGATGAAGAATCAACAATGATTTTTTAATTAAAGAAATAATAATGACTTTTAACTAAAACGATTAGATTTTCAATGTAGAGAGAAGATGAAGAATCATAGAAATCATTATAAATACGTTATTCCTCTTATTACCATCACACAAGCAGCATCATTGAAGAGGAATAATCAAAATGAGTTCCAACGATGCAGTCCAGGTCTAACAAACTGTAGATGTTGAAGAAGTTGTCCAAGAAGTCCAACAAACTGCGCGTGTGGTTAAAGATGTTGTAGATGTCCAAGAAGTTGTCCAGGTCGTAGATGTTGTAGATGTCCAAGAAGTTGTCCAGGTCATAGAGGTTGCAAAGGTCCAACCAGTTGTCCAGCCCGAACAAGTTGTACAGACCCAACTGTTGGAGTAAGCCCTAATAGCCAATCAATATTGGCTTAATATGCTTTTGTATCATGATATATATTGTTTGTTAATATATATACTTACTAGGCATTGTATTTATTGTGTTATTTGTATATGAAATAATAAAGTTCTTAGAATAATTAGTCTATTAATGACCTGTTAAGTGTGACTTAATCGTGAGACCTCATTAAACATAAGGATGTTATTCTTAAAGTATCTGTAGTCAAGCTTTATTGTCAAATAGGACAACAGTAATGCATAGAGACTATTATGTGAGTAGACTGATGATTGTATCTCACATGTCATGGATATGAGATATCAAGTCTTCACGTAGGTATAAATATTAGGAGTAATATTTATATTGGATTGACCCACCATGAGAATACTACATAGTTTGTTATGTAAGTGTCATAAGTTATTCTCATAGTAATAGTGATGTATTCCACCCTTCGACCTGAAACCAATATGGACCCTAGATGTGGAGTCGAGTACTTTATTGCCAATCAAACGTTGTCCGTAACAGGATGACCATAAAGATGGTTTATGGGTGCTTTACAAATCATGTTGAGGGACATGAGTGACCTAGATGGGATTTGTCCCTCCTACATATACGGGAGTAATATCTGTTGGCCCCTTGATAGAGTATGACTATAAAATGCACGGTTGTGCTCAAATAAGTCGATATGAGATATTGGACTTATTTGTTGTTATCAAGTATACTCAGGAATCAATGAATAAAATATTGGACTATACAAGGTTGACACATTCTATGTCTTGTGTTCAATATAGATATAAGGACAAAAGGGTAATTATACATAAAGGTTATGTCAGATTACTCGACATTCTCGTGACTTGGGTAGCAGTGATGTGTTGCTAGATACCGCTCATTGTTTATAATATTAAATAGGTAATTTAATATTATTGTCAACGTTACGATAACCTATAGGGTCACACGCATAGAGTACTGATAGTAGAATCGACGATTAAATAAATAAGATTTAATTTAATTATGTGTTAATAGTATTTAAATTGTTTAATACATTAGCACATGTATAGTTTATTTGATTAAATATGATTTAATTAAATAAATGAGAATTGATAGTTAATTAAATTAAATATGATTTAATTTAATTGATATTTAATTAAAAGAGTTTAGTTAAATATAATAATATTTTATTTTAATTAAAATAGTTTAATTAAATAAGATTGGACTTATTTTGGAAAAGTGCAAAATAAGAGCATTAGGGTTTTAGAAGCTCTCTATAAAGAGAGAAGTTTTTTCTCCTACCAATCCTAATTGTCAATTTTCTCAGAACAGGAGACGGCTAGCACCGTGTTCCACTTTGTGCTCGTGTGGACTACGTAGAGACGCCGGTATCTTCCGTTGTTCGTGATCAAAGATAAAGCACGCTTCAAGAGGTAATTCTTAAATTTTATTTTAGTGTTTGTTTTGTGATTAACGATTTAATCAAGATCTGTTCATTGGGATTGTTCCACTAAGAGGATAATTTTTGAAAAATCCCTTTTAAATCTCAACAGTGGTATCAGAGATTCGGTTTTGATTAAATCATAAAATCCAAATATTGTTTATACATGATTATATAATGATATAATTGTGTGATTAAAATTGGTTAATCATTATCTTGAATTTGATTCAAATTAAGTTTTGGTTTGATTGGTTTTGTTATTCCTCATTCAATCGCTGCAATGCCAATTTATATGTCAAAAATTTTGTCATAAGAGTTTTTTATTTTGATTGCCGTAATGAAATTTTGAATGCCGAAACATGTTATTGTGAATGAAATTCATGCAAGTCGATAACTTGAATTTTGTTTTACGGTTACGGAATCCATAACAATTAATCAACCTCAATATCTCCTTGAATGAATTTACAGTCCGACTGTAGCAAAAAAAAAAAAGAGAGGGTGTTTTATATAACCAGCAGACTTTATACATTGGTAATAATAATATTATTATTATTATGCGTGCCACATTATTCAAAGAGTTATTTTATGGTTTCATTAATATATTATTAATAATAATAATAATTTATTATTAATTATAATAATAATGAAAATAATAAAGTGTTTATTATTTAATACTAAATATTGACAATATGTATTTGTATAATTTGGATGTTCGTTGTTGATTATGTTTCGAAATCCGACATTAGTATGGTGAAGCGGCGATACTTCGATCATTCATAAGTGATACAAATACAATTGATAAATTTATATACGATATAAATATTTCTAATTCGAAGTTAGTGTATTTGATACACTATTTTGCTTCGTCCATTAATTAGTGCAATGATTGTTATACATTTGAAAGATCAATGTGCATTCTACTTCAGAATCCGACACTTGTATGGTGAAGCAATGACATTTTGATGAATCATATTGAATAGTCGATCATTACGTTTTGATGGTATGAACGCTTATGCATTAGGGTTTGTGACGGTGCAAGAGTTGTGCTTTTAGGGTTCGCAAAAGCGTCAATATTTGTAATTTGATAATGTATTATTATTTATTATTTATGTATTAAATAAATTGGTATACGGTTATGACCTTAGATTTCTGTGTTTGTTTATTTTAAATACGACCTGCGTGTCGTGATTTATTTCATTTAAATACGGCCTGCGTGTCGTGGTTTATTGTAATTAAATATGACATGCGTGTCGTGCCATTTAATTATTATTTTATTTATTTAAATATTATAAATTGTTCGAGTTCAAGAGTTGAAGAGAAGACAACGCCAAACGGTGACACCGGTGGAGAGGCTTGAGAAGCTTGCTCGTGGGTCAAAGAATTGTAATAAATTAGTTTATTTAATTCTTGCATTTTAGGTGGTCATAATCGTATTACCAAGTTTTATTTTATGTATATGATGCGTGAAATGTATGTTTATATGCGTGTGTATAAGATAAACAATTATGTGAGTGTATGAAATACACAAACCAGTAAGATCAAATTTAATTAAAATCCCTTCAATTAAATATTAAGTTAATTGCTTTCCAAAATTTAGCACTCATCAAGACTAGTATCGAATAATGTAGGTTTCGCCTAACGCGAGGTGCATGTTTTATATTAGTAAGGTGCGATGGGATAAATTTAATATCCAACTGCTAAATTTTTGGGTTTGACTTAACTAAACTAATTATAATAGGATTATATATGTTTAGAAGCAAGAGTTGAGAACAATCCATAAGGTGGATTAGAATAAAGAGTTATTCACTCGACTGATAAAATTCGCGAGTTGTATTAGATACAATTGGAAAGAATTCCTACCTAAATAACAGAGTTTTGTGTAATCCACCCACGCGGACTTAAAACAACGTGAAATATGGATCTCGACCCGCTAGAAAATCTTCCAACGGGATTTTCCGAATTAAATGTTGAGGGTCATTTAGTTTGAGTAAAAATAGTGGGAGCATTTTAATAAAAGTCCTTATTAAAATGATTTTGATACAATCTTTTTACACGTTTTATATTTAGAATTTCTTCTGCATTTTATTTTTTAATTTACTGTGAAATGTCCTTATGAAGGATGTAAGGATCAGAAAGGAGTTTCTGAGTTGGTACGAAAATTGAGAATCGTTCTCAAGCACGAGAAAAATTGTATATTCTCAAGCAACCAATTCCTAACAACCAAATATAACTAGATTCGAAGAACAATACTTATGAGAAGGTTCAAGTCGAATGTCTAGATATAACATATCTCATAGTTGTAGTCCTCACAGAGAATGATATGATCATTAACCTTGAGGATTTTCTTTTAAATAATAAATACGAGATATGAGAAATGTAAAAACTTTCCAAGGTCTTTTCTATACAAGTTAAGAATCCAAATGAATCTAAAACAGTTTTGAGATTTAAAATTTGGATTTCTTATAGACCAAATAGTTGGTCACAGGTTCTATTTGAGATTGTCTCGGATAGGTAGATAAAATTCATTATGAATGTATTTTAAATATATCTACCACATCTTGTTGAAAAGAAAAGGAAGTAGTTTATGATGCTAAACAGATGAATCATAAAAGGAATGCGATTCATTTTATATTTCTTTGAATTTTAGCAGAAAAATACAGTTCTAAAGGAAGTCAGTGATTTCATGTGTTGAAAGAAGAAAATTGTTAATGGTTATAAAAGGAGTCAAAGTAGAAGAAAGAAGTAAGACTTTTTCTTCATACGATTTGTTATAGAAAATTAAATTGTCTACTTCTACATCTTGGTTGTGTGATACTAGATGTTGATCTCACATTTATAAGAATGTGAGGAGTCTTTTAAGAAGTCAGGCATTGATTGTAATTTGAGTCAGCTTACGTCTAGAATGGAATAATGTGTTTTATTGACTATAAGAGCTTATGATTAGACTTAAATTAGAGCTTGGAATGAAACCAAATAATTGTTATTAAGTTTCATTTAGTAATAAACACTAATTCTAAATCTTGTATTGACAAGATGGGGAGTGCATGTTTTGATAATGGATAAGTGTTGTTATGATTATCTAAAACAGTGGTTTCAATACTAAATCAAGTAGTGTATTTGAGTTATACGATCTTGATAAGCTCATCTATAACAAATGTGGAATGGATCAAATAAGATTTGAACCTTATGTACATCAATAGCATTAATGTTTAGTCCAATAAGTGAGATATGCATTTTCAAAGTCTATGAGAATAGATTGTTGGATTCATTTGGTTTTGTATCATTTGATATATGCAAGTCTTGATTTTGGAAGATATATCTAATGTCTCAAATCATCAACTAAGTAAAAGGACATAAGATATATCTTGATTATATACATGTGTGATGTATATGGACCTCTAAACATCTTTGCTAGATAAATTTTGTTTCTTTTACTTCATTTATATTACTAACAAACTCAGTAATTATGGATTTGTGTGTGTGACACGAGTTAGAATTCTTTTGAGAAGAGTTCAAGAATGAAGTAGAAAGAAATAACTCGAAAAGGTATTAAGACCATACGAATTGTTTGTTATGGTAAATACTTACATAAAGAATATAAGAACCATTTAAATCGTATCATGTTTGACAGTGTTCGATCTAATATAGTTCAATTATATCTTTGTGACTCTTCTTTATAAATTATTTTACATACAATTATTCATATCCATAACCAATTCCATTTAAAGTAGTCGTAGAGACACCATATTTGATATGGAGGTAAGATTGCCTAGTTTGTCTTTATGATCATTTGGGTTGTAAAGTTTATTAAGTAAACTTGATCACAATCTAGATTAATATGTATTTATGGATATATCCCAATAGAAATAAGGGACACATATTCTATATCACGTTATGGGACAAAATTGTTTTGTCAATGGAACTGAAGCTTTCCTTTAGAGACATTATGTATCTAAAGGAACCAGTGGGAGTGATGTAGAACTTGAAGAAATTCAAGCACTATAAAATACATATATTTATGAGAATGAACATGAACCAATTCAACAAAGGGGTTGTTGTTGGACCATTGGTACATGTAGCACGGGATATAGTGAAGATCATAAATGATCTTGATTCTAAAAGAAGTATAAGTTGTTTAAATCTATTTATGGATTATAGCAAGCTTCTTGGAGTTGAATCCTTTTATTAATTAAGTTTTATGTAAACTAGGATTAATAAATGTCATGTTTAAATCTTGTGCACACAAAAGGTTAGTGGGAGTATTTGCATTTATCTAGTATAGTATGTAGGCGACATACTAATCATCCAAACAAATTCCCTATAACACCAATGTAGGACAAGGTTAAGGAAATTGTTTTGATGAAATGCTTAGGTGAGGTTTCCTTAAAGGTTAGGAAACAGAATCTATAGAGATAGATGGTTGATGATTCTTAATCCTAGCACGAGTACATATTCCAACGAAGTGTTCAGACGCCTAATATGCATAATCTCACATTAAGATTATTGCATGTGTGGCATGAATTTTTGTCTAATAGACAATGTCTTGCCTCATTGGATGAAAAAAAAAGACACCATGATATGTGCTGCACTAGATGCACCATATGCTATGAGCATAAACTATAAGTACCAAAATAATTGAAGTGTTCATCACTAGATCACTATTAAGATGATATATGGTTATCTTAAAAGGATCTGGTGTTCCTTTTCTTGAGAGTAGATGGGAATAATCATTATAAAGGAGTTACAATGATGTTATTCCAAAATTTATGAACTATATATTCATATTACAGTATATATTAAATGTTATGCTTTTATGACAATTGTATAAGTTGAGCAAGGCTTCAGATAGTTGTCGTTTCTAGTACAAAGGTCAAATATATATGATTTGGGTCGCTTTTCTAATTCCTGGAAAGAAATTTGTATTTCTTGTAATGCAGATCCTATTGATCTCATTCACGATGATAATAGGTTAATCTTGCAAGTTCAGAAAACTAGATCTCACTAGCAATCCATGTATATATATTTTGACACTTCAATTTATTTCGATAGAAGATCGAAAGTTGAAATTGGAAAAGGTGTATGTTACCAACATAGGAAAGAGTTCCTTATACCATAATAAAGTATCATGCTTAAATAATGCTTGACGCACACAATGGGCAGATAGATGTTAAGTTAATATCTGATTGGCTCTAGTGCTAGTGGGAGATTGATGGAGTAAGCCCTAATAGCCAATCAATATTGGCTTAATATGCTTTTGTATCATGATATATATTGTTTGTTAATATATATAATTACTATGCATTGTATTTATTATGTTATTTGTATATGGCATAATAAAGTCCTTAGAATAATTAGTCTATTAATGACCTGTTAAGTATGACTTAATCGTAAGACCTCATTAAACCTAAGGACGTTATTCTTAAAGTATCCGTAGTCAAGCTTTACTGTCAAATAGGACAACAGTAATGCATAGAGGCTATTATGTGAGTAGACAAATGACTGTATCTCACATGTCATGGATATGAGTTATCAAGTCTTCACGTAGGTATAAATATTAGGAGTAATATTTATATTGGATTGACCCGCCATGAGAATACTACATAGTTTGTTATGTAAGTCTCATAAGTTATTCTCATAGTAATAGTGATGTATTCCACCCTTCGACCTAAAACCACTATGGACCCTAGATGTGTAGTCGAGTACTTTATTGCCAATCAAACGTTGTCCGTAACAGGATGACCATAAAGATGGTTTATGGGTGCTTTACAAATCATGCTTAGGAACATGAGTGACCTAGATGGGATTTGTCTCTCCTACATATACGGGAGTAATATCTGTTGGCCCCTTGATAGAGTATGACTTTAAAATGCATGGTCGTGCTCAAATAAGTCGATATGAGATATTGGACTTATTTGTTGTTATCAAGTATACTCAGGAATCAAGGAATAAAACATTGGACTATACAAGGGTGACACATTCTGTGCCTTGTGTTCAATATAGATATAAGGGTAAAAGGGTAATTACACATAAAGGTTATGTTAGATCACACGACATTCTCGTGACTTGGGTAGCAGTGATATGTTGCTAGATACCGCTCATTGTTTATACTATTAAATAGGTAATTTAATATTATTGCCAACGTTACGAGAACCTATAGGGTCACATGCATAGAGTACTTATAGTGGAATCGACGATTAAATTAAATAAGATTTAATTTAATTATGTGTTAATAGTATTTAAATTGTTTAATACATTAGCGCATGTATAGTTTATTTGATTAAATATGATTTAATTTAATAAAGGAGAATTGATAGTTAATTAAATTAAATATGATTTAATTTAATTGATATTTAATTAAAAGAGTTTAGTTAAATATAAAAATATTTTATTTTAATTAAAATAGTTTAATTAAATAAGATTGGACTTATTTTGGAAAACCCCAAAATAAGAGCATTAGGGTTTTAGAAGCTCTCTATAAATAAAGGAGCTCTTTCCCCTACCAATCCTAATTGTCAATTTTCTCAGAACAAGAGACGGCTAGCACCGCGTTCCACTTTTTGCTCGCGTGGACTATGTAGAGACGCCGGTATCTTCTGTCGTTCGTGATCAAAGATAAAGCACGCTTCAACAGGTAATTCTTGAATCTTATTTTGGTGTTTGATTTGTGATTAACGATTTAATCAAGATCCGTTCATCGGGATTGTTCCGCTAAGAGGATAATTTTTGAAAAACCCTTTTAAATCCCAATAGGAGGTCGCCTTGCAAGGAATACTAACTAGAAGGAGGATAAGGAGATCAAGAAGAAAGAGAATGAGGACAACTACGGTCGATTCAGATGATGATGGCGTAGCACTGTATAGTTGGAGTAATTTTATGTCAGCTAGGGCATTTAGATTTTATGATTAAAACTTAAAAGTATCTTTGTTGTCTGTAATATTCAGAAGTTTAATTTAGATGTATTAAATATGAAACTTACACTTATGAAACTTGCATTTTGTTGTCTTCGATATGGCACACAATTCTTATTAAAAGTACTTGAATGAAAACTTTATCACAAATGTGGATTGTATTTTCTGCTGTGATATGATGAAAAATAATATAGGTTAAAAAATGGGATTATATATAAAAGCAGGATGATATTTTTTAATCAAGAAGAATATATAACAACTGTTATACATCATAATCGTTATAATATCTCGTGCGTTGTCCAGAAAAAAATAAATATCAAAACGGAGCAGCTGGGAATGGAACCAAGGTCCATTATATTTATCACAACGATTCATTTGAAAAATCGTTGTGATAGGGCGCGATGTTTCTAGGTTATTACAACGGTTAATGGGTCGTCATAGTAAGTATCATTTTACAACGACACTTTACATAACAACGCATGCGCCCGCATGATTATACATCTTTCCCAACCGTTGTTAAATGAGTTTTCCGTAGTAGTGAAAGTTCCCCAAGGGTACTCATCGAATATGAAGAAATTTATGTCAATGAAAGATCTCAAATTAGTTGCCTTTAAATCTCCTGATTGTCATGTCTCGAAGCAAGAACTTCTACTAGTGGATATCTATGACATTTTACCAAAAAGTGTAAGGGTAACTATAACCATATTATGCTTATTATTCAATATTATATGTAGTAAAGTCATTGATCTTGGAAATTTAGATAAGTTGTACCATGAGATTACAATTATCTTGTGTTAAATAGAGATGTATTTCCCTCCATCATTTTTGGACATTATGGTTCACTTAATTTTCTATCTAGCCAGGGAAATTATATTTTGGTCCATTTTATTTAAGATGGATGTATCTGATAGAGCAATATAATAATATCTTTCAAGGGAATATAAAGAATCATCACCGTTTGGAAGCATCGATCATTGAATGGAACATCACAAAAGAAGCAGTTGAGTTTTTTCAAACTATTTGTCAGAAGCTAACAATATAGGAATTCCTGAGTCTCATCATCATGGAAGATAAGTAGGTAGAGGTACTCAAGATTTAAATGTTAAGACAATGAACCAAGATGTAGTTCTTCAAGTACATTTGTATATATTGAATAACGTTAATGAAGTTCAACCTTACTTGTTCGATTGCAAAAGTCTTATCGAGGAAAAATTTCTCGGGATGAGTGAAAAATGGATGTTGACAGAGCATAACAAAACTTTCATAAATTAGTTTAACGAAAAAGTTTCTAAATATAGTAGTTCACCTAAGACAATTAAATGGATGTCATATATACCTAAGTTTAATGAAATAACTTGGAATGCATACAACATTACTAAATTTTCATACTATATAAAATTAAATGATTATTGTATTACCATGCAAAATAGTGGGGTTGTGATTGAAGTTGAATCCATGTACTTCTCTAGTTGCAAAGATAAGAATCTTGTACTTGCATCTAGAGCTAACTTTGGGGTCATTGAGAAGTTTCTAAAGCTTGATTATGGTATTTTTAAAGTGCATATATTTAAGTGCAAGTGGATGGACAATCACTGGTGTAAAAGCCGATGAATTAGGATTCATCATGGCATTCCAAGCAAAACAAATTTTTTATGTCACTAATCCTGTAACAATAGATGTTCAATTGCTCTACAAGGAAAATATATTACTGACAGTGATGAAAAATAATATTTAAATTTTGAGACCTCTTCTTTTACAACAAATGTGCATCTCTCATGTGAAGAAAATGATTCATATGATGTGCATGCTACTCGCCATGACCATGAAGAAGGGATATGAGAAAATTAGCAAGTAAATATTTTATATGACTTAGTAATATATATTTATTTATTTTACATTTGTATAATTTTAACTAATATTTATATTTTCCTAACATGGAGAGTTGTCAAATGATACCATATTGTTTGATGGTTTTAGAAGTAAAGGACCGAAAATTATTACCACTTAAGTAAGTGTTATTATTTGTGACATTCATATATGCTTATAAAGTATTTATGTTAGTTGTAGTTATTGATGTATGTTGTTGATATTGAAGTTCGAATGTTGTTGTTGTTGGTATGTTATCTTGAAGTGGTTTAACTTCAAGTGAAATATATTTTTCATGAGAGAGTATGATAGTTTTTAAAACTATGATTGTCGGTGAAGACAATGTGAAAATTCTTGGAGTGGTGTAGCTTCAAGTGACTATACTCTTTATGGTGGAGTATGATTGTCGATGAAGACAATGAAAGTTTATGTATTATTTTCAATCAAGGTGGAGATTGTTGGGGTTGGTTGAAAATATATAAGTTGATACTCTTTATGGTGGAGTATGATTGTTGGTGAAGACAATGAAAGCGTATGTATTATTTTCAATCAAGGTCGAAATTGTTGGGGTTGGTTGAAAATATACATGTTGAAGAAGTCCCACATCACTAAGTTTTGTGAATGAAGAGGGAGTCCAAGGCAATATATAGGATACAAGTTTTTTGAACTCCCACATCGCTTAGTTTTGTGAAGGAAAAGGGAGTCTAATGCTATATATAGGATTCAAGTTTTTCATTCCAAGATGTACCAGTCAAAAGCACTTTAAGCTTGTATTTGGCTTTCTTTATTCTCTTATGCTCTTGTACTAGAGTGTTGTGAGATGTAGTTAAATATTTGTTTTAGAGGGTGTGGGTGTACTGAGGCCTGGGTTTGTGAGGGTATATTATGTGTTGTAACAATTTTCACATAGTGTTATTCTCTGGTTGTCTATTGACAACGGCCGTGGTTTTTTCTCCGGTTTTGGAGTTTCCACGTTATGTTCTTGTGTTGTGATTGTGTTCCTCCTTTTTTTCTCTATGTTATGCTTTATTTTTCCTAACATCTGGTATCAGAGCTTTTGATTCGATCCAGGGATAAGTATTCTTGGTATGTTATGTGGTTACAGTTTTGTCTGATCTTCCACATCAGAAAAGAAGGGTAGTGTTGTGAAAGAGTTGTTGAGCTGCAGTCACAAATTCCGTTGTGCAATTTGGGCTAGAGAAAATTGATGAGAGAATTTTTTTTTACTTGTGAAAAGTTCAAGTCAAATATGTGTTGATACAATCAAGATTACACAAGGTGCAAGATTATGTCGATGGTTGAAGAGCTTCCTGCCAACAAGGAAGTTGCATCATAATGTTTCAACCTGATTTACGACATGTGAAAATTCTTGAAGTGGATTAGCTTCAAGTGAAGTATACTCTTCTTTAGGTGGAGTATGATAGTTTTTTAAAACTATGATTGTCGGTGAAGACAATGTAAAATTCTTGGAGTGGTTTAGCTTCAAGTGAAATTTATTCTTCATGATAAAGTATATGATTGTCGGTGATGACAATGTGAAATTCTTGAAGTGGTTTAACTTCAAGTGAAATATATTTTTCATGAGAGAGTATGATAGTTTTTAAAACTATGATTGTCGCTGAAGACAATGTGAAAAATCTTGGAGTGGTGTAGCTTCAAGTGACTATACTCTTTATGATGGAGTATGATTGTCGATGAAGACAATGAAAGTTTATGTATTATTTTCAATCAAGGTGGAGATTGTTGAGGTTGGTTGAACATATATATATTGATACTCTTTATGGTGGAGTATGATTGTTGGTGAAGACAATGAAAGCTTATGTATTATTTTCAATCAAGGTGGAAATTGTTGGGGTTGGTTGAAAATATACATGCTGAAGAAGTCCCACATCACTAAGTTTTGTGAATGAAGAAGGAGTCCAAGGTTATATATAGGATACGCATTTTTTAAAGTCCCACATCGCTTAGAAAAGTGGAGGTTGAGCACTTTATAAGTAAGAGGACCCATACATCTATCACCTTAAGGTTTTGGGTGAATATGTGGTGTCTCTCTCACTTGTTGGGATGAGTCTTTTACCTTTAGGTGAGTGTTTGACCCAATGTGAATGTTTCCCCCTCATGATGACCCATCAGTGGTATTAGAGCCTGGTTCGAGTAAGGGACCGACTCCTTGTGTCGAAAGTCTTCCTGACACTATGGTCTGGCAGCATGTTCCGTTGAAGTGCCCAAGACGAGATAAGAGTGTCTCTCAACAGCGGTACAAGTATGTGGATGAAAGAGCTTCCACTTGAGGGGGAGCATAGTGGATGGACTCACACTTGAGGGAAATATTTTTGGGAAAATGTGAGTTGTTGAGAATCAAGTGTGAGTTCTAAGTCCCACATTGCTTATAAAAGTGGAGGTTGAGCACTTTATAAGTAAGAGGACCATACACCTATCACCTTAAGGTTTTAGGTGAATATTTGGTCTCTCTCTCACTTGTTTGGATGAGTCTTTGACCTTTAGGTGAGTGTTTGACTCAATGTGAATGTTTCCCCCTCATGATGACCCATCATGTTGTTGTTGTTGTTGTTGAAATTAATGATTTAATGTTATTATTGTTGTTGTTGTTGTTGTTGTTGTTGAGATTGACGTTTGAATGTTGTTGTTGTTGTTGAGATTGAAATTAGAATGTTGTTGTTGTTGTGTCGCTCCCGGGATTTTCATCCAGGTACAAACGCGAAAGTGGTGCGGAAACAGAGTCGCCAGCAATGTGTATTTATCCCAAGAGAGGGAAAGGAAACACTGCATAAACCTGGGGGAAAGGAAAAGCATGGTCTCGCGACCAAGTAAAATGGGTAAGGGAGTCGGTTACGCGAGGGGAAGGTATTAGCACCCCCACGCGTCCATCATACTCGATGGGATCCATGCTTGCTGTCTCGATCAAAGGGTGTCGTCGTCTGGAGCTCCACTGCTACTGGAAAGGAGAAGGAACGAGAACGAAAAAGAACGGAGAAACGAAGAAGAAAAGAAAAAGAAGTGACTCGATAGGACGTCCTCGGAGTCCTAGGCCTACGTATTCCCTCGGGAACGGGAAAGTCAGAGTCAACGTAGTTCGGACACGAACTATAGGGGAGGTTGCTCGCCAAGACATCGCCGTCTTGTGCCTACGTATCCTTAATCTAACCAGAGAGAGGAAGTCAGAGCAATCGTAGTTTGACTTAACCAAGGTCGGTGCTTTTTATGAACGACGTTATGTTCGCGTCCGGCAGTTAGGGTCGATGCCTGTTTGCGACGAGACGGAATTAACGTGTCCTTTTCTGAAAATGAGGCTGAAACTTAACGATCCCGAAGGATAAAAAGGTTTGAATTTGTTTTGTATTTTTTAGACAGGAGTGTTTTGAAGTTGTTTGTAACTTGCATTGCATCCAAGTCTATAACGTAGGATTGAATGCGTCACATGGTCGTCCTAACAGGGCGTATGCTAAACACTCTAGAAAGGCGGAGGGAAACCCTCCTCCTTCCATTTCCCACATGTAAGGCTCATGTGCAATACCCGTTTAACCTTTATTAAGTGTTTTAGGAGAATTATGAGATGAGAAGAGAAGACTCAAGTTGAAAAGAAAACACTAAGGGAATCTAGCTTGTTCCTAATGTTATCATGCAACAGTGGCCCTAAGGTCAAGGTTTAGAAGGGGGATGCTACCTATGTTAGCATGCACGGATTGCTATCCTAATGTCTCTCCTACCTCCGACTTAATCGAAAATTAAGTGGAGCTAGAAATCCTACAGGATCATGTCATCAGACAAGTAAACACGGGATAAATCAATCACAAAATAAACTAAAAGCAATGAAAAAGTAAACAGTGTCAATAAACAGTTATGCCACACAGTCACAATAAGAAATAGGGAGCTTTAGCCAAGGGGTCATATCAACCGAGGCAAACAAGCTAGGTGTGGGAAGTAGGGGTGTTCACCCAACGGTATCAAGAACCATGGAGAGCAGAGTAAGAAAGGGGAAGATGTGAATCAGATCATATAAGCATCAGCATTGGTAAATGTGAGCTATAGACAAGGCGTGGGGGTTTGATTGTTAAACCCTCATTCCACTTGACCGACTCGATAACAAGAGTAGGTAATGTTCAGAGCTTCAATCATGTAATGAGAGCTAAGAACGACTCAACTAGAATAACGGGGGCCGATTGCGGACCCTACCTTCCGTCAATTGCCTCCTTGGAGGTCTTACAAGGGAACACGGGAATGGGATGCCTCTTTAGAGGTCTTCAGCACAATACTAAACAAACACAATAATGACCTCACTTAAGGGCTTTCCATACAATCCTACTTATCATGGCATTTACTATTCCTACTTCTCATGGCATTTGAAAGCATTAAAGAGAAGTGAAGAGATAAGAGGTCTTACCAAACGGATATGAATCCGTAGCAAAGCAACGAAATCAAGTCACGAAAGCACCTGTGAACAAATAGTAAACCAAGTTAGAAACAAGTTTTTATTTACAAAATGAAATGGTCAAACCCCCTTTGGAATGTCTCCTTTATGTACCTTGCACATGTGAACCAAAGACATTAGTAATAACAAGAAAGTGTATGTACAACATGAAACCTAAGTCTAATGATTATGTACACTTGAGTCGCATTAGTCAAAGTGAAAGACGTAAAAGATTATGAAGTTACAAGTCAAGTTACAACTATGCTACAAGACTAATCTACTTTGAAGTTAAGGGTAAACCAACAAAAGAAAGCCATTACAAGTTAGATGAATTGAATTAAAACTTGAAAATAAACCAAGGTCAGAAGTGAAACAACTTATACGCATGCTTAAAACCAATCTCAAAGTGTCACAAAGGTTTGCCTTAAACTCTCTCCAAAGTCAATTCATTCCATGAGCAAAATCTCACTTAAACCTCTTATACAAGTATGTAAAATTGTCACTCAAGTAAGACGAAGGAAATGACATGGTAAGGCAATGTTAAAGCTCACACACCAGAGGCAAATGACCTATAAAATATCCTAATTGAATCCCAAAAACAATCATGAACATGGCATACAAGTGGCATCAAAAGAAGTGGCCAAAGTGAAACACAAATTCAAGTTCACGTACACACAAAGAAGGCATCATTTAAGGCATGTGAAATGAGATCAAGTGCAATACTCAAGCATGTCTCAATTGTGCATCACAATACATTTAATAACGTGCTAAAACTCATATTAAAAGTTGGCTCCAAGTGCCCTCATATGAGTCCTAAACAAAGACCTATTTCTAAGCATGTACCAACACGTCATGTTCACTTTGAAAAATGGGTGAAAAATAGAAGAATACCAGTGAGTGATCATATGCAAAAGATAGGACACAAAACATGCATCAAACATACTCAACCAATTGCAAACATGGATCCATTTATCAATGATGCTCTTACAAGACAAGGCACAAAAATGATGCTCAAAAGCAGTTCAATAGTCATTACCACAGTACCAATCAAACATCATTAGGTCATATAATCAGAGGTCTAAATGCACAACAAAAATTAGCTCCAAACGGTCAAGGAAAGATCACATTTCATGACTTGCATCACAAGATACACCATTGAGAACACATTCCTTTCTAAAATTCCAGAAAAATATCAAACAGCCCCGAAAATGGAAATAAAAATGTCCAAAAATTAATTAACACCATCAAGAACTCTCATGAATTTTCTCAGAATTTTCTAACTACCTCTACTATTTTTAGAATTAGATTTTGAAACAAGTATGAACAAAAAGAATTAAACAACACCAAGAACCAAGGGGTGTTATTAGCAATGATTCCTTTTCACGTTCTCTTGGGCCATGCGCATTAGGGTGTATACAGTAATGAAAATAAGTCCAAGGAAGGTCAGGGTCTGCGGGTGCACGGTGGAATCACATGATTTGGCAACTAATCCTAGCCGTTTGATCATAGTCTGAGATCAAACCAAGGGTCTTGATGAAGGGTGTATGGTAGCTAATATGGGAGCGCAAGTATATCACCTAAGTGGTCCTACCGGACGGTGATAAGTGTCACCGCCGGAGTGGACCGCCACCACCATCTCTTATCCTCTTCCATTGTCATAAGACTCACAAGATTAATTCTCACCACGTCTCTCTCTCTTCTTCGCAACCCTCCCTCTCTCTTTAACCATCTCTCTCACTCTAATGTCTCTCTTCACTCCCTACAAAGATGAACCACGCTGGAAACCTATTAGCCACCGGAGAAGGCGGTGGCACGCGGTGGCCGCCGCCGTTCCTCTCCGGCCAACCACCCTCAATACAAAAAGTAACGCACATAACTCTAACTCAAATCACACCCTCATCACGAATCCGGAATCAAATTTTCCTAAATCTTATTCAAATGATGGGATCGAAGCATCAAAATCAAGAACCAAAGTTGTTCCAACTAAACTAAACCACAATGGATTAAAGATCCAAAGCCACAGCTACGAAGTTTGAATCGAATACGCACCTTGATGATGATGCTAACGACGATACCCTATGTAATTCGTTTCTCCCTTTTCTTTCTCCTTCTTCTACCCTTCTATGCGTGAACGTGCAAATTCTTCCTCTCTATGTTGCGTCGTTATTTGATGATCGCTTTTCAGGTTGCGAAGGTGAAGATGGGTGAAGCTCGGGAGATTTGACGCGTACAGATGAAGATCACACCGTGGAGAGTTTGTTACGATTGGTGATGAATGTTGTTGCGTTCCGGATTTTGAACCCTGCAGTTGAATTTTGCTTTCCACCTTCTCTTGTTTGTCTTTGCAGGGGTATCAATCTGATGAAGACGGTGATGATGCCGTCAATTGTCTTCGAGTGTGTTAGTGAAGGTTGAGAGGTAGCGATTATTGAATTTGCAGGTCATTGTTGAATTGATGATGGCTTGATTCTGCTTCTTTCATTACTCTCTTCTACCAATATTCTTCTGCGAATTTTGTTGCAGGTTTGGGAATGGTACGAAACGATGAAGATTGGAGTTGCCAAGAAAATGCAGAATGTTACTGCTGTTCGATATTTGAGAGGTGTTTTTTGAGTGAATTAGGGAGATAGATTTTCTAAAGATGGAGGTTGAAGATGCATATCGAAGTTTTTTGTGATGTCCAGGGATGATTGAAGAAGATGGAGGAAGAAGATGAATTGAGGATGTTGAATTGAGAAGATTGAAGAAAAGTGAAAAAGGAAGAATGAAGATGATTTTAGATGAAGAATTTTTCAGAAGAATATTGAATTGATGGTGGTGTGTTGAAGATTGGTTAGGAATGAGGAGAATCGATTAGGATACAATTAGTTTCTGTTATGAGGTTAGAAATTCGGTTATGGAGAGAATAGGTTAGGGTAGGTTACTTCTCTTTTCTGTTAGTTTGGAATTCTGTTAATTATTTCAGTTATCGTTTGGTGAACTCCGCGGTAGGCTTGTAACTGAATTTTCCATTGTATTAGAATCAAAAGGTATTCCTAGTCCAGATACATACTGAAGATAATTACACTGGATTTGGCTTAAGTTTCCTTTGGAGAAATCTGATCTTGTTCCAATTGTTGTCAAGAAAGGGTTTGAGATATGAAAATGACAAGTGATGTAACCGGATTATAAATTAGCCTGTGTTTCATTGCTGTAACATTTTTTTTATCATATGCTCTTTTCATGAACTTTGTTTTACTTGATGAATTTTGGATTGGAAAAACTAAAATGGTTAAAAGGATTTTGGATTAGATTTGGTTTCGAAAGTGAATATTGATTTAAGAAGAAACATGTTTGATATTGGATTTGAATTTGGAATGAATTTGAATATAGACTAAAAAGTGATTTAACTTGACTAAAACTAAAATGGATACTAAAATGGTAAAAAAAAAAGATTAATTGCATTAATTAAATGGATATGGGCGATGAGTATGGGTTAAAATAGATTTCAAAATAAATATGGTTTAATGTGGACTAATTCGGGTTTGTAAATGGATTTTGATTCAATTTGGATAAATGGTTAATCGAATGAAGTGTATACGGATAATGAAATGGACATGGATATGACTTGATGAACTTGTATCTTGAATCCTAAGTAATCCACATGATTCCCGTTTTTAAACTTCACATGCTTAAACCTTGATCAATCAAAATTCACATCCAGATCAAAACTCAAATACTCAATGAATTCCCAACTCCAGTCAACTTCAATATCAACCCTCATTACAAGCAACGAACAATTAGCAACTAAGAGAATGACGTTGTCCTGCCACAATATGCATCCACAACTGAATCTCATGTCCAGATGTTGTTGCCATGAACCCTAACCACCATCTGCAATTGACGAATATCAACCCATTCGCACAGAAGATAAGAAACCATGATCCCATGCCTCAGGAGCCCAATGCAAATGTATGAATATGAGTATGACCTAATGGATATGCATATGCAAATGAAGGGTGAAGCATAAGCCACTTAAAGTTAGAAAGAAGCGAGGGCAAATTTTGGGGTGCTACAGCTGCCCCTATTCAATCGACTTGGACCTGAAAATATAATAGCAACGGCTTTCAGATATTCAAGGATACACGGAGATTGAATACCAAAAGAACCCCGAAATTTGTAAACTGTGGGGATAATGAAATGGAGTGTTTGCCAGCTGAAGGCTCTCTACCCAACAAAATCATACGAGGACGGCCGAAGACGAACTCGAAAAGGAAGACTAATCTGAATGTGGACTTCGCTGGGGATAAAGTGAAATAAACTCTTTTGAGTTATGCCATCTCTGCTGGGGAAGAGAACTGGGTTTCACGAAATAAGTCAGACGAGAACTGACTACCAGGCGAGAACTGGATTTCACAAAATAAGTCAGACGAGAACTGACTACCAGACGAGAACTGGCTTTCACCAAATAGGTCAGACGAGAACTGGCTTTCACCAAATAGGTCAGACGAGAACTAACTACCAGACGAGAACTGACTTTCACCAAATAGGTCAGACGGCAACTGACTACCAGACGTGAACTGGCTTTCACCAAATAGGTCAGACGAGAACTGACTACCAGATGAGAACTGGCTTTCACCAAATAGGTCAGACGAGAACTGACTACCAGACGAGAACTGGCTTTCACAAAATAGGTCAGACGAGAACTGACTCCCAGACGAGAATTGGCTTTCACCAAATAGGTCAGACGAGAACTGACTACCAGACGAGAACTGGCTTTCGAAAGAGATTGGCCAATCAAAGGCGAACTCCTAGCAAAGATACGGTCGTGAACCGAAAGGGTGAGAGGTAAAATCGATGGACTTACAACCCACAGATAAGATGATTCCGCTGGGGAAAGGAGAAGTCTAAATAAAAGACTCTGTCGGGGAGCACAGGTAGGATGAAGACATTCCTCGACGATCACACCAAGGATAAACCAAAATCTCCTGAGTTAGGCCATCTCTGCTGAGAAAGAGAACTGGCAAACAAAATCTCCTGAATCATGCCATCTCTGCTGAGAAAGAGAACTGGCAAACAAAATATCCAGAATCATGCCATCTCTTCTGAAAAGAGAACTGGCAAACAAAATATCCGAAATTATGCCATCTCTGCTGAGAAAGAGAACTGGCAAACAAAATATCCGGAATTATGCCATCTCTGCTGAGAAAGAGAACTGGCAAAGAAAGTATCAAACCTGGCTTATGCTTCGAATGCATATGTTTGAATTTTTCTATGGCGTAATGCTCCATACGAAATGGAAATGCTACGCGTTTGGGAGGATGCCATGCAAATATGCTTATGCAATGCAAAAGAAACATCTCATCAAAATAAATGCTGAAGACAAAGGCAGCTCCACCGGGGATGACAAACTATATTGTCCTCTGAATTAAAAGATACTGCTGAGGAAGATTTCATTGAACAACTGCCTGATCACAAACTCTGCTGGAGATGAAATCCCAAAAGAACATCCACCCTACTAGGGATTATACATAACTCTTTGAAAAGGAAACCAAGACCTGAATCAGAAGAGTGCCAAATATCACTTGGACTTAAAACCTGCTGGGGATATCAACCATCGTTGAACAAACCGCTGCGAGGATTACCACCAAACTCTGCTTGGGGAGACAAATCACCAATACTAGACCCGTTGGGGACACCATTGCACTTAACCCGCTGCTGGGGAAATGACTTCCCCCTTATCCTGCTGTTGCTGGTGAAAACACGTTTCCGGACTGGCCGAGGGGAGTAGACACCAATACTCTGCGGGGAAGACAACATCTTTGTCCCGGGAATACATTCCACAAATCTCCTGTGGTAACAAAACAACATCCACCCTAAAGCAATCCACTTTAGATGCTGGCTGAGGAACAATCTTTTGTACTCTGACTGGGGAGAGTGACAGTCTGATGAGGATGATGAAATTTCCATGCTGAGGAGAATAACTCTACTGGGGAGAGAAGTTTTTACCCTGCTGGGGATTAGAGTATGTCGTTGCTGACGGAAATACACTTCCTGACCTGCTGAGGAAAGTGAGTACCAGGCTCTGTGGGGAAAATAAAGTCTTTTCAAAGACATCCAACACGTCTCCTCCTGGAGATACAGCAATATCCACCTTGGAGCAATCCACTTCTGACTGCTTACTGGGGAATAATAAACCAACCATGACTTCGGCTGGGGACACAATCCTCTGTACTCTTGCTGGGGAGAGTAAGCTCTGCTGAGGACGACGACCTTTTAGTGCTGGGGAGAGTAACGCTATTGGGGAAAAACAAACTTGTTACCCAGCCTGACCTATCTCTACGGTCATAAACGACCCTTTGAACTCTCCACTTGCCCCAGACCACCAGGTCTAAAGGAAGAAATCATCTCAAGAGGATTTTATAGAAGACCGGGCATTCACACTGCCCCAGGGTCTTCAAACTCTTGGAGAGATTTATCAGATCTCGACATAACTGCCCCAGACTGCATATTCCATGATGTAAGGTACCTCGAAAGGATTTGTAATGACTTGAAAATACCCTGCCCCAGTATTCTGAACTTTGAAGAGGTACTTTCAATTAACCGTCTTCAGGAGTGGACAACTTCTCCCGCTCTAGGGGTGGCCTGCCCCGAGTCTTGGAGAAACTTTGCCCCTAACTGATCTTACCGAGATTTGTCAAATCGACCTAATTGCCACATGTTAAACTCTTGTGGAGAGATTTATTAAATCTCGACATAATTGCCCCAGTTTGGCTGCTTTAGGGAGAGCTTTCAATGTAACTGCTCCAGATTGGTTGCCTCTTATCACCGTTTATCGGGAACTCCTCGGCTGCGCACAATCTCTTGGCCACATACCCCTAGACATGACTGTCCTTTGGAGTTTTCACCATCTCAACTTGGCGTGATCGAGTTTCTCAACTGATGTTCATCATGTAAGCTTCTTTGATGTCAAACGCATGCAAGCAGAAAATGTTTAATATGAGAATGAGAACTCTAATGCAACACTCGTGTTAACCTTGAATTTTTATTGAAAATGTGTCGCCAAGCCTCGTGAACGAATCACTAGTTGGGATGCGACATTGATTTTTGAATGGACAATAATACGCACATGCAATACCAACAAAAATCTTATTAGCATAACACATAGGAGTCAGGAACGCGATCCCACTGAAGTACGCTTTCGGAATACACCCTGTTTCAATTAGGACTTTTGAGGGTTGTATCGTGGCCTGGTTCACGGTTTTGAGAAAAAAGGATTTAAGGCTCAAAGTTTAGTAGTGCCCACCCACTCTTCGTGATGTTCTCCAGTCCTACGTTCAGCTAATCTGACACAAGCGCTCATCTCTCAAAAAGATTTCATGACCTTTAAGGAATCCATGCACTGATGGTTTGAGACCTAATGAGATTTTGGAGCAACAGTCCCCGCTTTTGTCTTTTGTGTCTGTAGCCACACGAATTTGTTCTTATCGAGGATTTTTCTTTTGTAATCCTTTTCCGCTCTTCGCTTTTCATTCTTTTGATCCCTGATTTTGCTTGGACTAACTCTTTTGAGTTTTTCAATTTTGAAGTCCAGCGGGATGCCCTAACTTTTGCCTAAGTCGCTTGTTTTCAAGTTTCGACTTAGCGGGCTTTTTCCTTTTTCGCTTTTTTTTTAACAAATCGTGTGACACTGTTTTGTTTGACTTATTTGAAATGGTTGTGACTGCCTCACTCCTTAATCATTGATGGATAACCATTGTGGTTTCACATCTCTTTTGACCTCTTGATGTGTGAGGGAAGAAAGGTAATGGATCCTCAGATGCACACTCCTTTTGAAATTTGAACGCTCGGTCAAATTAATTGACGCCTACCCTGCCCCTGGGTTAAATCTGAGGGTTTTTTCATACGAAAGAAACTCCTACTTCAAGGCTCAAAGGGGTTAACGAGGGTCTATCTCCCTTATATCTCCAGTGTTTAGGGATTTGAAACAATGCCTGTACATCCTCAACAGGGTTTTATCCGAAAGCACACAACCAAAGATTTTGCGTTTTTTCTTTCATCATCCTCCCTCAAGAGTTTAGGCAAGAAAGTTGGTATTGTAATGCATATAAATATGATATGAGTGCATAAAAGTAAATCACTTCAGGAACAACACATTCATTGCATTAAAATCAACATTCAAAATACAAATAAGTTTTTTCATGCAAACACTGTTTAAACAAACAAATGAAAGCTACATATGAAACTGCAGTAAAGAATCCGAAGATTGCCATTGTTGAGGAGACTTGACTCCGCCTGGACTACTGGCTTTAGGAGATGACCCTTGAAGTCTTCAAACAGATGAGAGGTCGACATGCACAACCAAGTCTCCTTCTGGAAATGATATGTACCCTTTGTCAATCAATTGTTGCACTTTGGCTTGGAAGGCTTTGCAATCTTCAGTTGAGTGCCCCATAGATCCTCCATGATATCCATATTGCACATGGGGATTATACCCCAGAGGGTATGGTTCTGGAACAGGCTTCAGAGTCTTGGGCTCCACCAATGAATTTTGAACCAGGTGTGGCAAGAGTTGACTGTACGACATGGGAACTGGATGAAGAGGAGCATTCCTTCTTTCCAAGTTGTTGCGAGGCCTATGCTGATTCTGACGCTGATACTTCTGTTGTTGAGGAGCATAAGGTTTTGGGTACTGAACTACATTAATCTCTCCTTCTTCTCCCCTGTAACGTTTCTTCTCCTTTTCAGAATAATCGGGAGCAACTTGAATCTTTCCCATTTTGATACCGCTTTCGACCATTTCTCCCACTAAGATCAAGTCGGCAAACTTTCCGGGCATACAAGGTACCAGCTTTTCATAATAATGACCTTGTAGGGTAGCCATAAACATACTTATCATCTCCCGCTCTAACATGGGAGGTTGTACCCTTGCTGCCAATTCCCGCCACCTCTGGGCATACTCCTTAAAGCTTTCATTATTCTTCTGCGACAAGTTTTGCAACTGTGTCCTATTTTGAGCCATATTAGTATTGTACTGATAGTGCTTAACAAAAGCTTCTACCAACTCCCTCCAGTTTCGAACATGGGACTTCTCCAACTGCATGTACCATTCCAAAGATGCCCCAGTCAAGCTATCTTGGAAGAAATGCATCATTAACTTTTCGTCCTTAGAATATGCAGCCATTTTCCTCGCATAGGCCCGGACATGAGTCTTTGGGCAAGTAACGCCATTATATTTCTCGAAAGTAGGGGCCTAAAACTTGTCTGGAATCTTGGCACCAGGGACCAGTCCCAAATCGTCCAAATCCATACCCAAGGAATTCTGATTCACAACCCCTTTCAACTGCTCTTCAATCATCCTGATTCTTTGACCATTATCAAGTCGAGGGTCAGCATCCCCACCTGGAAGAGAAAACACATCATCCTGTTGATCACCATGGCAACGGCCATGTACTGCAGAGATATTGTTTCCTCCCCCTACTATAGAAGGAATCACGACATTCTCTCCTCCGCCCGGAGGGATAACAACAGAAGGAACGGGAATACCTCCGCCCGGAGGACCAGTATGGACACCATTACCGTTAACACCTCCCCCCGGAGGAATAACACTAGTATGAACACCCCCATGAATAACCACATCCTCATCGACTCTAGCAATCAGAGGCTAGACCAGAGTCCTTAACTGCTCTTGACCTTGAGCAACACCTTGCATTAACTCCATAAACTGAGCCATGCGAGTCCGCATCTCAATCAACTCGGCTTGCATCTGATCCATGACTTTCTTTTGATTTTGCTCAATTAGGATAAGGCTGAAAAAGACTGAATCTGCAACCATGGAGAAAACCCGATCGGGATCAAAAGGCCAACCTCAAACACCTGCCATGCATATGAGTATGGAAATGCAATGTAAATGCCATGTTCGAATATTTCCAAGGAATCAATCTGCTTTGATTCAAGCTTTTTCACAGAAGAACCATAAGAAATGGATGGAAATGCTCAACAACGAGTCTCAAATTTAATATCCCTTGGAAATACAAGAACATGTATGCAAAAATGATAATGCAGATGCAACAGACATGGGATCAAAGCTTCCATATATTCTGCATAAGTGTTGTGTTGATGGCCGAGTAAGCTCATAGGTCGGCTCTGAAGAGAATACCCGAATACCAAAATATCCGAATAACCAGAATACCCGAATGCCAGAATACCAGAATAATCGGAATACCAGAATGCCAGAATATCGGCATAATCAGAATACCAAAATGCCCGAATATCGGCATAATCAGAGCACCGACCTGATCAGAATACCGGGATGGTCAGAATAATCATGATGCCATAATACCAGGCTGATAAGCCCACACTGATAGAAAAACCAGAATACCGGGTAGGATGAAAGTCAAGGTTACCTGCAAACTTGTAAACAACCCGCCCCTCTCACATGTGGGTGCTAGGATCCTCAGTATCCCGGGCTCTCTGGTCGAGAAATGATGATACGTTCACCACTTCTGGTTTGGCATCATCATCAATCGAGGAGGCCTCAACTGATTCCCCTCAAAATGAAAGGTCCTCAGCTTCTGGCACTGAGGTCGAGAAGCAATAGTACATTCATCCCTCGGGGTACAGTACTATCGCCAATCGAGGAGTGCCTCCACTGATTCTCTTTCAAAAAGGATATCCTATAGCAAGTTCCCAGCATTGGATCCTCAGATCGAGAAGTGTAATGGGTTTACCATTTTTGGTCTGCCATTATCACATCTCGGGAGGAGTGCCGCAACTGAGTCCTCGGGAATGGTCACCAGAGTCGACAGTTTCTCAAGAGAATAACTACTGGCCTGTATAAACATACAGTAGCACATAGCTCCTGATAGAACCTCGTCTGGTTGTGGGTCTCGTGAACAACAATACTTGGTCACCACCACGCAAGCGTCACGACTATCCATTCTAATACCTATGTGTATGCTCAAGCCTGGTTTGTGGGCTTATCTCTCAGAACACCCTGCCCACCAAACAGAAAAAATCCAGCACAGTCCAGCATAGTAATGATATGTAATGCAGTAAAAGTAATACCACAATATACAGTAAAGTAGTAATACTATAAACAGTAATACAGCAAAACATCAAAATACAGCACTACAACTCCACAAAAACACCCAATGACAATAAATAACCAAGCGCTAGGATTGACCCGCTTAGGGAACCAGATTCCCCAGCAGAGTCGCCAGCTGTCGCTCCCGGGATTTTCATCCAGGTACAAACGCGAAAGTGGCGCGGAAACAGAGTCGCCAGCAATGTGTATTTATCCCAAGAGAGGGAAAGGAAACACTGCATAAACCTGGGGGAAAGGAAAAGCATGGTCTCGCGACCAAGAGAAACGGGTAAGGGAGTCGGTTATGCGAGGGGAAGGTATTAGCACCCCCACGCGTCCATCGTACTCGATGGGATCCACGCTTGCTGTCTCGATCAAAGGGTATCGTTGTCTGGAGCTCCACTGCTACTGGAAAGGAGAAGGAACGAGAACGGAAAAGAACGGAGAAACGAAGAAGAAAAGAAAAAGAATTGACTCGATATGACATCCTCAGAGTCCTAGGCCTACGTATTCCCTCGGGAACGGGAAAGTCAGAGTCAACGTAGTTCGGACACGAACTATGGGGGGAGGTTGCTCGCCAAGACATCGCCGTCTTGTGCCTACGTATCCTCAATCTAACCAGAGAGAGGAAGTCAGAGAAATCGTAGTTCGACTTAACTAAGGTTGGTGCTTTTTATGAGCGACGTTAAGTTCGCGTCCGACAGTTAGGGTCGATGCCTGTTTGCGACGAGACGGAAGTAACGTGTCCTTTTCTGAAAATGAGGCTGAAACTTAACGATCCCGAAGGATAAAAAGGTTTGAATTTGTTTTGTGTTTTTTAGACAGGAGTGTTTTGAAGTTGTTTGTAACTTGCATTGCATCCAAGTCTATAACGTAGGATCGAATGCGTCGTATGGTCGTCCTAACAGGGCGTATGCTAAACACTCTAGAAAGGCGGAGGGAAACCCTCCTCCTTCCATTTCCCACATGTAAGGATGCGCAATACCCGTTTAACCTTTATTAAGTGTTTTAGGAGAATTATGAGATGAGAAGAGAAGACTCAAGTTTAAAAGAAAACACTAAGGGAATCTAGCTTGTTCCTAATGTAATCATGCAACAGTGGCCCTAAGGTCAAGGTTTAGAAGGGGGATGCTACCTATGTTAGCATGCACGAATTGCTATCCTAATGTCTCTCCTACCTCCGACTTAATCGAAAATTAAGTGGAGCTAGAAATCCTACACGATCATGTCATCAGACAAGTAAACACAAGATAAATCAATCACAAAATGAACTAAAAGCAATGAAAAAGTAAACAGTGTCAATAAATAGTTATGCCACACAGTCACAATAAGAAATAGGGAGCTTTAGCCAAGGGGTCATATCAACCGAGGCAAACAAGCTAGGTGTGGGAAGTAGGGGTGCTCACCCAACGGTATCAAGAACCATGGAGAGCAGAGTAAGAAAGGGGAAGATGTGAATCAGATCATATAAGCGTCAGCATTGGTAAATGCGAGCTATAAACAAGGCGTGGGGGTTTGATTGTTAAACCCTCATTCCACTTGACCGACTCGATAACAAGAGTAGGTAATGTTCAGAGCTTCAATCATGTAATGAGAGCTAAGAACGACTCAACTAGAATAACGGGGGCCGATTACGGACCCTACCTTCCGTCAATTGCCTCCTTGGAGGTCTTACAAGGGAACACAGGAATGGGATGGCTCTTTAGAGGTCTTCAGCACAATACGTAACAAGCACAATCATGACCTCACTTGAGGGCTTTCCATACAATCCTACTTATCATGGCATTGACTATTCCTACTTCTCATGGCATTTGAAAGCATTAAAGAGAAGTGAAGAGATAAGAGGTCCTACCAAACGGATATGAATCCGTAGCAAAGAAACGAAAGTGCAACGAAAGCAAGTCATGAAAGCACTTGTGAACAAATAGCAAACCAAGTTAGAAACAAGTTTTTATTTACAAAATGAAATGGTCAAACCCCCTTTGGAATGTCTCCTTTATGTACCTTGCACATGTGAACCAAAGACATTAGTAATAACAAGAAAGTGTATGTACAACATGAAACCTATGTCTAATGATTATGTACACTTGAGTCGCATTAGTCAAAGTAAAAGACGTAAAAGATTATGAAGTTACAAGTCAAGTTACGACTATGCTACAAGACTAATCTACTTTGAAGTTAAGGGTAAACCAATAAAAGAAAGCCATTACAAGTTAGATGAATTGAATTAAAACGTGAATATATGCGTATTTTCGACGCCATGAGTTCAACACGTAAAAAGTTGTTTTCGACAAATGGAGGAACATGCCAAAAGAAGTACAACTGAAAGAGTATATCGACTTGGGAGATATTCTTCAACATCCTTCGACATTTCGACAGGACAACGTTTCGACATTTCGTCAAGTAAAGATTTCTGCAAAATGAAAAAGTTTGGACAAGTATGAAGAAGGTTGCAATAGTTCGACAATTCGACAAGTTTGAAAGGACGCGTTTGTTCGACATAACTTGAAGATTCAAATTCAAGAGAATTATAACGTTTGGCAAAAGACGCGTGGAAGCACCTGGCGAAAGGGAGACATGCAGAATGCCAGATGTCGAAGTTTTAGGATTTAGTCGTTAATAGCAGTTATTTTGTTTATCTATAAATAGGATAGTTGTTATTAGAATTCAGTGTGAAAAACTTGTACAAAACTTCCTGAAATTACTCAAAGTACCCGTGTGAGAGAAAAGAGTTATTTGGAAAAATGTACGTGCAAACACCATCTTTTAATTTCTTTATCAATCAAAGTCTTTTTTTACCAATTCCTTTACATTTACCAGCATCTTTATGTTTTCTTCGTCATTTTACTTTAAAGTTCTTTCTTCGCCATTTTACTTTAAAAGTTCTTTTCAAAGTCATTTTCTTTTATCTCAGACTTTCATCTAGAGTTAGTCGAAATCTTTTATTCCAAAAGACTTAAATACATAAAACCAAGAACCAAGATATCACCCTTAATTTAAAATTTATCACGTTGATCTAAGTTTTCGCACGACGTCCTAGGATTTGTTTGGTTAATCCTGCAAGTAACCCAGATTTAACCATTCTGGTAAACCAGAGGTTGTTCGCCAAGATCAACAGCGAACATAAGTTAGATGAATTGAATTAAAACGTGAAAATAAACCAAGGTCAGAAGTGAAACAACTTATACGCATGCTTAAAACCAATCTCAAAGTATCACAAAGGTTGGCCTTAAACTCTCTCCAAAGTCAATTCATTCCATGAGCAAAATCTCACTTAGACCTCTTATACAAGTATGTAAAATTGTCACTCAAGTAAGACGAAGGAAATGACATGGTAAGGCAATGTTAAAGCTCACACACCAGAGGAAAATGACCTATAAAATGTCCTAATTGAATCCCAAAAACAATCATGAACATGGCATACAAGTGGCATTAAAACAAGTGGCCAAAGTGAAACACAAATTCAAGTTCACATACACACAAAGAAGGCATCATTTAAGGCATGTGAAATGAGATCAAGTGCAATACTCAAGCATGTCTCAATTGTCCATCATAATACATTTAATAACGTGCTAAAACTCATATTCAAAGTTGGCTCCAAGTGCCCTCATACGAGTCCTAAACAAAGACATATTTCAAGCATGTACCAACACGTCATGTTCACTTTGAAAAATAGGTGAAAAATAGCAAAATGCCCTTGAAAATTATGAGTAACTAAACATATCATGCCAAGGCCATTGAGTGATCATATCCAAAAGATAGGACACACAACATGCATCAAACATACTCAACCAATTGCAAACATGGATCCATTTATCAATGATGCTCTTACAAGACAAGGCACAAAGATGATGCTCAAAAGCAGTTCAATAATCATGGCCATGGTACCAATCAAACATCATTAGGTCATATAATCAGAGGTCTAAATGCACAATAAAAATTAGCTCCAAAAGGTCAAGGAAAGATCACATTTCATGAGTTGCATCACAAGATACACCATTGAGAACACATTCCTTTCTAAAATTCCAGAAAAATATCAAACAGCCCCCAAAATGGAATTAAAAATGACAAAAATTAATTAACACCATCAAAAACTCTCATGAATTTTCTCATAATTTTCTGACCACTTCTTCTATTTTTAGAATTAGATTTTGAAACAAGTATGAATAAAAAGAATTAAACAACACCAAGAACCAAGGCGTGTTATTAGCAATGATTCCCTTTCACGTTCTCTTGGGCCATGCACATTAGGGTGTATACAGTAATGAAAATAAGTCCAAGGAAGGTCAGGGTCTGCGGGTGCACGGTGGAATCACATGATTTGGCAACTAATCCTAGCCGTTTGATCATAGTCTGAGATCAAACCAAGGGTCTTGATGAAGGGTGTATGGTAGCTAGTATGGGAGCCCAAGTATATCACCTAAGTGGTCCTACCGGACGGTGACAAGTGTCACCGCCGGAGTGGACCGCCACCACCATCTCTTATCCTCTTCCATTGTCATAAGACTCACAAGATTAATTCTCACCACGTCTCTCTCTCCTTCGCAACCCTCCCTCTCTCTTTAACCATCTCTCTCACTCTAACGTCTCTCTTCACTCCCTACAAAGATGAACCACACCGGAAACCTACTAGCCACCGGAGAAGACGGTGGCGCGCGGTGGCCTCCGTCGTTCCTCTCCGGCCAACCACCCTCAATTCAAAAAGTAACGCACATAACTCTAACTCAAATCACGCCCTCATCACGAATCCGGAATCAAATTTTCCTAAATCTTATTCAAATGACGGGATCGAAGCATCAAAATCAAGAACCAAAGTTGTTCCAACTAAAATAAACCACAATGGATTCAAGATCCAAAGCCACAGCTACGAAGTTTGAATCGAATACGCACCTTGATGATGATGCTAACGAAGATACCCTAGGTAATTCGTTTCTCCCTTTTCTTTCTCCTTCTTCTACCCTTCTATGCGTGAACGTGCAAATTCTTCCTCTCCTTGTTGCGTTGTTATTTGATGATCGCTTTTCAGGTTGCGAAGGTGAAGATGGGTGAAGCTCGGGAGATTTGACGCATACAGATGAAGATCACACCATGGAGAGTTTGTTACGATTGGTGATGAATGTTGTTACGTTCCGGATTTTGAATCCTGCAGTTGAATTTTGCTTTCCACATTCTCTTGTTTGTCTTTGCAGGGGTATCAATCTGATAAAGACGGTGATGATGTCGTCGATTGTCATCGAGTGTGTTAGTGAAGGTTGAGAGGTAGCGATTATTGAATTTGCAGGTCGTTGTTGAATTGATGATGGCTTGATTCAGCTTCTTTCATTTCACTCTTCTACCAATATTCTTCTGCGAATTTTGTTGCAGGTTTGGGAATGGTACGAAACGATGAAGATTAGAGTTGCCAAGAGAATGCAGAATGTTAATGTTCTTCGATTTTTGAGAGGTGTTTTTTGAGTGAATTAGGGAGAGAGATTTTCTGAAGATGGAGGTTGAAGATGCATATCGAAGTTTTTTGTGATGTCCAGGGATGATTGAAGAAGATGGAGGAAGAAGATGAATTGAGGATGTTGAATTGAGAAGATTGAAGAAAGGTAAAAAAGGAAGAATGAAGATGATTTTTGATGAAGAAGTTTTCAGAAGAATATTGAATTGATGGTGGTGTGTTGAAGATTGGCTAGGAATGAGGAGAATCGGTTAGGATACAGTTAGTTTCGGTTATGAGGTTAGAAATTCGGTTATGGAGAGAATAGGTTAGGGTAGGTTACTTCTCTTTTCTGTTAGTTTGGAATTCTGTTAATTATTTCAGTTATCGTTTGGTGAACTCCGCGGTAGGCTTGTAACTGAATTTTCCATTGTATTAGAATCAAAAGGTATTCCTAGTCCAGATACATACTGAAGCTAATTACACTGGATTTGGCTTAAGTTTCCTTTGGAGAAATCTGATCTTGTTCCAATTAATGTCAAGGAAGGGTTTGAGATATGAAAATGACAAGTGTTGTAACCGGATTGTAAATTAGCCTGCGTTTCATTGCTGCAACATTTTTTTTTATCATATGCTCTTTTCATGAACTTTGTTTTACTTGATGAATTTTGGATTGGAAAAACTAAAATGGTTAAAAGGATTTTGGATTAGATTTGGTTTCGAAAATGAATATTGATTTAAGAAGAAACATGTTTGATATTGGATTTGAATTTGGAATGAATTTGAATATGGACTAAAAAGTGATTTAACTTGACTAAAACTAAAATGGATACTAAAATGGTAAAAAAAAAAGATTAATTGCATTAATTAAATGGATATGGGCGATGAGTATGGGTTAAAATAGATTTGAAAAGAAATATGGTTTAATGTGGACTAATTCAGGTTTGCAAATGGATTTTGATTCAATTTGGATAAATGGTTAATCGAATGAAGTGTATACGAATAATGAAATGGACATGGATATGACTTGATGAACTTGTATCTTGAATCCTAAGTAATCCACATGATTCCCGTTTTCAAACTTCACATGCTTAAACCTTGATCAATCAAAATTCACATCCAGATCAAAACTCAAATACTCAATGAATTCCCAACTCCAGTCAACTTCAATATCAACCCTCATTACAAGCAACGAACAATAAGCAACTGAGAGAATGACGTTGTCCTGACCACAATATGCATCCATAACTGAATCTCATGTCCAGATGCTGTTGCCATGAACCCTAACCACCATCTGCAATTGACGAATATCAACCCATTCGCACAGAAGATAAGAAACCATGATCCCATGCCTCAGGAGCCCAATGCAAATGTATGAATATGAGTATGACCTAATGGATATGCATATGCAAATGAAGGGTGAAGCATAAGCCACTTAAAGTTAGAATGAAGCGAGGGCGAATTTTAGGGTGCTACATGTTGTTGTAAGCAATGTTAACCTTGTTTTTGTTAGTAGAAAGTTTAACATTATTCTTATTTTTGAAATTTAAGGTTTACCATTGTTGTTGTTGAGATAAATGGTTTGAAGATTTAATGTTGTTGTTGTTGTTGATTATCCTAATTGATTTCAAATTTGATTCAAATTTGATTCAAATTATAGGTGTTTAACGACTAATTACCAAATTGACAGATACAAACTTTTGGACGACCGTTCAAGAATTTGCATTTTGGTTTTTTCTTTTTTTGGTTAATCATTTGTTTTAGTTTTGTTGTAAAAAGAGGATGTGTGTCATTTTTGCTTTGCAATTGCTGTAAACAATAAATATATTTGAAATATAAGAATGTTTCTCTTTCAAAATTGGACAATTAAGTTCTGTTTAAAATAATACATGTTAAAATGTAAAAATAAAAAGAAAAAAATAACAAGGCTTTTCCCCTCGGTTATTTTACTAAACCAAAATAGTTGTTATTACAAAGGAGGAAATGCGACGTGCTATCCACTTTTGAAAATCTAAAAAATATTATCGTTAGAGATCAAATGTCTCATGACCATTACATCTTTTCCTCGTAGAATTTTATCTGAAGTGGTGCAATTTTACTTCGTTATCTCATCTAAGAAACCGAGATTAACCATTATTTCTAATCATGATAAAAAGTATTTTTCATAATGATATTAAAAAAAAAAAAGGAGGATTTTACTGAAGTGATTTTATATATCAATGAGACCAACTTAATATAATTTTCATAGGCATATGCAGAGAGATAAACAAGTACTTAATATGTTTAGATTAATAAATATATTTAATATCTTATATATGAGAACTTGATTTTAAAATCAACTTATAAACCCTATCTCATAATTCATGCTTCATCCGTTCTAAATTATATATCATTTTAGCAAAATTTATATTTGTCTTAATCTACGTATTATTTTACACAATAAATAAATTATTATTATTAATATTTTTTCTTCCATGTTCTTAAATATCATTTACCCTATAATTTCAAAAAAAACAATTAATTTATATTTTTTAATATTATTAATAATATTATTAAGGGTTAAATACGCTTTATCCCTTAATGCTCTGCTAGGGTTTGAGCACCATGGGAAAAAGGGGTGTCGGCCGGCCAAAGCTTGCGGTGGCGGCACGCCAGAAAGGAGTGGAAAGGACCATCATTACAACAGCGGAAGTTGAAGTCGTCTCTACAGAGATTGAGAACCAAGGGGAGGAAGAAGAGCTTCAGAGTCATCCGTCGGCATCACAAAGTTCAACGGAAAAACCATCTACGATTCAAGAAATTGAGAAGGAAGCACAACCAGAGGTGAACCATGAAGAACAGCAGAAGCCTTGGGTGGAAATCATTCAAGGGAATCGCAACCTGAATCGAGGTATGAGTGTAGAATTTATTGCTCCGAATGTTGTTAATGGAGATGTTGAAATCATGATTGAGGAGTCTGATATTGAAGATGAATTAGAATATTGGGATAATGCCATGATTTTATCTTCTCTTGGGGATTCATTGTCTATGAATGCGGTGACGAAGTTCATGGAGAAAACATGGAATTTCGTATCTCTCCCGGAGTTATTTTACAACGATGAAGGTTATTTCATTGTGCGGTTTAAAAAGCAAGAGGATAGAGAGAATGTTATGGCTCAAGGACCTTATTTCATCTATGGAAAACCAGTTTTTCTTAGACAATGGAGTCCAGAATTTGAGATGAAAGAAGACTTGCTCAGGGTTCTTCCGTTGTGGGTTACTTTGCCAAGTCTACCTCTCCACTTGTGGGGGGAGAAAAGTCTGTCCAAAATTACGAGTGATGTAGGTAAACCAATCACCACTGATGAGTGTACGGCGAAAAAGCTTAGAATATCTTACGCTCGTGTTTTGGTTGAGGTGGATATTACACAAAAGCCTAGAGAGGTGGTGTGTATTAGAGATCCTAAAGGCAAGATGATAGAACAGAGGGTAGAGTATGAATGGTTACCTTTATATTGCCAGAAATGTTTGAAAATAGGGCATAATTGTTCTATGAAGAAGCAACCAGTCAAGCAGAAAATCTGGCAGCCAATCACTAACAAAACTAAAGGAGAAGAACCCCTTAAAGATGTACCAGAAAGTAGAATTGAGAAGGAGAGTAAAGTTGCTGAAGAAGCAGGGACAGTTGATCAAGGAAAGGTATCACAAGAGGAAAAGTGGACTGAGGTCACTAGAGATAGAGGGAAAAAACCTGTGATTCATGCTCCTAGAAGTTCATTTGTTGCCTATCAGAACACATTTACACCCCTTAGGATTGGAGATAGTCCTGGGGGGAATCAGAGTTTAGGGTCATGATTGTGACATGGAATGTTAGAGGTCTCAATAAAGTGGCAAGGCATAGAGAGGTTAGTGCTTATGTGTCTTCCTTTAAGGTGCCTATTGTTGCTTTACTTGAAACTAGGGCTAACGAGAATAAAGCTGTGAATATTAGGAATAAGGTTGGTAATAAATGGTTGTTTGCTGATAATTATAGGAATCACACTAATGGTAGAATTTGGGTTCTTTGGGACCAGAATGTGGTGGACCTGAAAATAATACAAACTAGTGATCAATTTGTTCATTTTGAGATTTATGGGATGGATAAAAAATTGCAGTTTGTAGTTACAGTGGTCTATGCTTTCAATCAGCTGGATAAGAGGAAGATCTTATGGACATAAATTGAGAAGCTGGGAAGGAATATGAGTAGGCCTTGGGTTGTTATGGGGGATATGAATAATGTGTTGAGATTCCAAGATAGAATAGGAGGAAAACCTGTTCTTGAAGCAGAGGTCAGGGATCTTAAGGATATGATGAATATGGTTGGGTTGACTGAAGTGGAGTCTAGAGGCAGCTATTACACTTGGAATAATAAACACACTACAGGTGTTATATATTCTAGGATTGATAGAGTGCTGGCTAATACTGATTGGTTTCAAATGTTTCATGAGTACTATGTTGAAAACCTTGATCCTAACATTTCTGACCATACTCCTATCAAGATGTGTAAGCTTAATCCTTGTAGCAGAAAAAGGTCAATGTTTAAATTTATCAACTGTTCTGTTAAAGATCCTTGTTTTTTGCAGACTGTGGCCAACAATTGGTGTCTTGAGGTGAAGGGGAAACCTATGTATAGACTCTGGATCAAATTAAAGAGACTTCAGCCTGTGCTTAAGCAATTGAATAGGAAGTTTACTGACATTCACATTCAAGTCATGCAAGCTAGGCAGGATTTGAGTCAAGCTCATGATAAGCTCCAACAGGATATGTTTGAGGTGCATTCTTTGGAGCAAGTGAAGATATGCACTGATAAGCTTTTGGAAGTGAGTCAAAATGAGGAATCCATATTGAGGCAAAAAGCTAAAAATGATTGGTTGCAATTGGGTGACAGTAATTCAGCTTATTTCCATGCTTATGTTAGGGACAAAAATAAGCAAAAAGCTCTAAATACTTTGGAGTATTTGAATGGTGAGACCCTTAGTAGCCATGAGGAGATAGAGAATGAGATTATTGGTTTTTACAAGTCCGTGGTTTGTACTAAGGCTAATGTTTTAAAGAGTATAAATATCCCAGCTGTTAGAGATTGAGAGGCTTTGAATACAGTTGAGGCTCAGTCTCTGATTAGACCTATTGAGGAGAGTGAAATTTGGAAAGCTCTTTATAGTATTGGGAATTCTAAGGCCCTGGTTTGGATGGCTACAATGCTTATTTCTTTAAGGTTACCTGGCCTGTTATTAAAAATGATGTTGTTGAAGCAGTGATGGAATTCTTTCAAGAAGGTCAAATTTATAAAGCTTTTAACTGCTCTTTAATTACTCTTATCCCTAAGAGTCCTTCAACCAAGACAGTCAAGGATCTCAGGCCTATTTCCTGTTGCAGCACCTTCTATAAAATTATCTCTAAGATTCTGACTTGTAGGCTTGGGAAGGTGTTAGGCAAGGTTATTAGTAATACTCAAGCAGCTTTTGTGTATGGTAGACACATTCAAGATAATGTCATTCTTGCCCAAGAACTTGTGAGAGGCTACAATAGAAAGAACATTTCCCCCAGGTGTCTTATTCAAATGGATATTCAGAAAGCGTATGACTCGGTTGAGTGGAATGCCCTGGTTCAAATTATGGCTGAGTTAGGATTTCCTCAAATTTTCTCTAACTGGATTATGACTTGTGTGTCTACTGTTTCCTACAGGTTTTCCATAAATGGATCCACTTCCAAGTTGTTGGTAGCGAAAAAAGGGTTGAGACAGGGTGACCCTATCTCACCCCTGCTGTTTGTTATCATTATGGAGTACTTGCACAGATTGCTTCAAAGACTGAGGTTGAACCCGAATTTCAACTTTCATCCAAAGTGTGAGAAACTCAAGCTTATTGACCTTTGCTTTGCTGATGACATTTTGATCTTTGTGAGAGGTGATACTGAATCCATTCAGTTGACAATGAGGAAAATTGAGGAATTTGCTGAAACTACAGGGCTGAAGATGAGTATACCCAAGAGCTTTATCTATTTAGGAGGTGTTGACTCCAATACCAGATATCATCTGCAGCAGACAACTGGTTTCAACTTAGGTACTCTTCCTTTTAAGTATTTGGGAGTGCCTCTTGACAGTAGGAAGCTCTCAGTGGCAAGCTGTCAACCTTTGATTGATAGAATGACTAGTCGTTTGAGACATTGGTGCAGTAAAATGTTATCCTATGTTGGGCGGATCCAACTTGTTAAAAGTGTGATATATGTGATTTCTAATTATTGGATGCAGGTCTTTGTGCTACCTAAAAGTGTGATCAAGCATATTAACAGCCTTTGCAGAGAGTTTGTTTGGACAGGTAAACATGAAGGGAGTAGAAAAGCGTCAGTAGCCTGGGAGAAAATGTGTGATCCTGTTGCAGCTGGTGGCTGGAATCTTATAGATCTCAGAGATTGGAATATTGCAGCCATTGGCAAGTTGTTGTGGAACTTGTTTGAGAAAAAAGACAGGCTGTGGGTGCAGTGGATCCATGCCTATTATATGAAGTAAGGTAACCTTGGTACATACCAACCTTCTATACATCACTCTTGGTTCATGAAAACGATTTTCAAGTATAAGGATGATATTATGAATACTAGTGTCTGGCAAGAGTTTAATGTGAAGGGGAGATATACAATTGATAAGATGTATAGGATGTTAAGAGGGGAAAAACCTAGTGTGAATTGGAGGAAATTGATCTATGGTAATGTAGCTCGTCCAAGGGCGGTTTTCTGTTTGTGGATGGTTTGTCTGAACCGTTTGCCTACGAAAGACAGGTTGCTGAACCATGGTAGTCACAATGATGGTAAGTGTGTGTACTGTGAGGAGAATGAAAGTAGAAATCATTTGTTTTTTGATTGTGCTGCTACTAAAATTGTTTGGTATGAGGTCATGAAAAAGTTTGCATGGAATAGGATGCCTGAAGATTGGAACTCAGAAGTTCAGTGGATTATGCACCATTCTAGAGGAAAAGGGAGTAAAGCCAAAATCCTTAAAGCTGCTACTGCTGAGGTGGTCTACCACATATGGAGTATTAGGAATAGGATTGTCTTCCAAAATGGGGAGAGTCATGAGTTGAATTGTAATAATGTCATAGAAGTGCTTACTGGTAGAGTTAGTGCTAATAGAAAACTTAAAGCTTTTTGTAATAGGCTTTAGGTTTTCGTTTGGTCGTTTTGTCGGATGGTGGCCTGGATCGGTCGATCGGCTTGTATTTCTGGTTTTTTGGTAATAATATTATGCTTATTCCAAAAAAAAAATACGCTTTATCCCTACAATGAGAGTAAATTTCGATTTACCCTATAAAATATAAAATCGACAACTTCCAAAAATTGATTTCAATAGAGTTTGAACCTTGGAGGGCACTTCAACCACCAACCTATGTGCGCTGTTAATATAACTGTTTGAAATAAGTGTGTGTTTGTTTCAAGGATTGAAATTACATTCTCGGGAATGTGACATTGGAAATGCAACAATCCCATGTTTGTTTCAAGTTTTTAAAATTATTCTCAGGTACTTTTTATTCACAGAAATGTTGTTTGCACATAATTCTTGTCATGTTTATTCCCATGCATAAAGGGTGGGAATCCAACATTCCCATGGGAATAAATTCAACTTCTTATAACTTTCCACTACTACTCACATATTATTATTTTTTATTATTTTTTTATTTTTAAATTAAATAAATATGTAATCATTCCTAGGAAATATATTTTTTATCCAAACACATAAGTGGAAATATTATTCCTAGAAATAATAATCCAAGCAATATGATTCCAAAGAATGATTTTTTATAACTTGAAACAAACACACCCTAAATAATAATATTATTACTTTCAATTATGTTATTCATTTTAATAAATAATAGTATTTAAAATTTTATTATTTTATAATACTATTCTGTTTAAATAAAAAAAATAAAACTTAGTTATTATGCAGTAGTTTTCTTCATAATATTTTTACTATACTAATTAAAAATAAAACTTAAATTAAAAAAAATTATTCAATTAAAAATAAGATAATTTTATTATAGTAATTTGGAATGAACTAATTAAATTAGAAAGAGTTAATTAATTTCTTTTAAACAGAATAATAAAATAATCTTACTATAATATAATATAATAAGAAATAATTTTGAATGAGCTAATTAATTTGAATATTTTTCTTCAACATACATATTTTTGTTATTGATAGAATTTTGCATTTTCTGTAGTATAACTAGTATTATGAATTGATTGCAAAAGTTGTGGGCAATACTTGATTATATGGCCAGAAAAATCAAGGAAATTGGCTCATGTAGGTGGCCGATTCGAAGGATTGAAATGGTATTGGTTTTTTGATGGTCTTTGATAGAATGAATGATTTGTACTATGATTATTTGAGGTATTTTGGTGTCATGGAACCGAATGATGGAATAAATTTGTGGTAAAATGATTAATATTCTGCTATGAACCATGACGACTGTCAAGTCAGCAAATAAAAAATCTACGTAAATTTAAAAAAAAAAAAAAAAAATCATTATAAAAAGTAAAGTGTATTTACGCATAATTTTTGTTTCCTATTTAAAATTAATTATATTTTCTTTGTGTAAAATTAACAATGTACGATATTATTTGAACTTCTTATCTTATTTTTTTTCTTGTCTTAAACTCATTAATTATTACAATATTAATATAATATTTATTATTTTTTCACAAACATATTTTTATTTATATTTTTTTTTTCAACTTAATTAATTTATAACTACAATTAATAAAAAAAAAATTAATAAATATATCATTAAAATCAAAATAATTAACTACTTATTTTATTAAAAATCAAACACATTTTAAATTTTATATATATATATATATATATATATATATATATATATATATATATATATATATATATATATATATATATATATATATGTTGTGTGTGTACACACTAGAAAAGAAGTTGATGTGGGGCAAATTAACAATCATTTTAATACTTGGACACTTTTGAGGCATAAAGAAGTTAATAAATGCCCATGTGCATATTGACTGAATCGCCATCACATTTATTAGGCATACAGGGCAGTATTTATCAACGGAAAAATTTAGGAACAAAACATTATCATTTTATTGCATTTTGATGTGTTTTTTAAAATTTTCATTTAAATTAAAAAATAATACTAACAAAAATTTTTTTATAAAGTTTTTATTCGCTGAAAAAAATTGAGTATTATAAGATTTTTATAAAACTTGTCCCTTGATTAATATTTATTTGTACATTCCAATTGCTATGACTATGTACGAATGCATTTTTTTTTATATTTCAATAAAGAAAATAAGAAAATTTCATACAATCTAGAGATTAATTATTACATTTGAAATATTATTTTGCTGAGTGAGTGAGATACAGTTTCTTTAAACAATGTGTTGACTTTTAAGGATATATTGAATAGAAAAATGTATTTAATATCATGAGAGTAATACACCTACTAAAAAGTGTGAAGCAGAAAGAGTAAAAAGTCCACAGTCCATGGAGCACTTGTCCTTGACATTCATGTCGTGATGTCGGTGATTACTGAAGCACATGATCGATCATCCAAGTCAATGTAAAATGACGGTGCCATTCTGAGCATCTCCAACCGTAAATTCATTTTTTGGTTTTTTTTAGATCTATTAAGTCACGTCAATTTAAAGCAACTCAATTAGTTTTTTAGGCTAATAGTGCAACTTTGAAGAATTTATATTAGATCCCACAACTTTACTTTATATATTAATACTAGTAAGATACTCGTACTCCCGTACGGGTAAAATTATTTGATACAGTATAAAATATATTTAAATATACATTTAAAATATTATAAAATGTATTTATATACGTGTTTAAATTTGAAATTAGTTATTAATTATTAAATGAACAATGATTATATAAATTCAATTGTATTAAATTATAAATAGAAAAAAAATTCTTGAGATGAAAAAAAAAAATATTTAATATTTGATAATAAGGATTTTATCTTTTAAATTAAAATAATTATTGATTAAAATAAAATATGTATTGTGTTTATAGAGACCCGTGAAATAGAAAATTTATTTGATACAATATAAAATGTATTTATATACAAATGTAAATTTAAAATGAATTATTTGATTGTAAGTTAAAAAATAATTATATAATCTCAATTGTATTAAATAATCATGTTAAAAAAATGACTCGTGAGATGAAGAAAGACAAAATAAGAAAATTTTGATGCGATAATGACCCGTGAGGTAAAAGAATTATTTAGTGCGATATAAAATGTATTTAGATACAAATGCAAAATTTAAAATGATATACTTAATTATAAAATGAACAATAATCATATAAATTAAATTATATTAAATAATTATATAAAAAGAAAAAAAATCATGAGATGGAGAAAGAAAAAAATAATATTTAAAAATAAGATAATGATTGATTAAAATGAAATAAATATTGTGTTGATAGTAACCCCTGAGATAAATAAGTTTTTAATTTTATTACAATTAAAAAAATGGATTATTAGTATTTTTAGTGATAATAAAAAAATAGAGAAAAAGAATTAAAATGAAAGTGAGAAAGTGTGGGAAAAAATGTGAAAGAGATTTGAAATTTGAATGAAAAAAGAGAATGAGTGTATGTAATATTTAATTGTAATTTAATTGGTGGAGGTTGATATATGAATGTCACTTGTCATGATGGAATAGAAGATGTGAATGAAAAAAATAAGTATTAGTTGATTACTAAAATGCCCTTTTGCTAGTGTAAATAATTTGTGGTAAAAGGATAATTTTGGAAGTTCATGCAATTGAATTGTAATAGATAGATTAGTTGATTACTAAAATGCCCTTTTGCTAGTGTAAATAATTTGTGGTAAAAGGATAATTTTTGAAGTTCGTGCAATTGAATTGTAATAGATAGATAGTAGATTGTATTCTTATTAAATTTTATATCACTTAAAATAATAATTTTAATTATTTAAATTAAAATTGATATAAAATAAATAAAATTCAAATTAAACTTATAATTTAAAATTATAATTAAAATTAATCTCAAATACATGACATATAATTAAAAACAATAAAAATAAATAACTTCACATAATTAATCAGACTTAAATTTCACCATCTTCATGTCCAAAACGTTCCCAAATATATTCGACTAGATCTCCTTGAAGTTGACGATGAACTTGTTTTTTACGAATACTTGCTCTTCTTTGTAGTCTTGTTGCAAGATTCAGATGCGGACCGCTAAATGTTTTAGTTGTTGAGTTGTTGGTATCCACATTATCATAAGAGTAATCAAAATTGCCTTCATATGTATGTCGTTCGTCTTCCACAATCATGTTGTGCAATATGAGCAGACATATATGGTATGCTTGAGGGTGTCCATGTGCCAGGCACGCACTGGGCCACGTATAATTGCAAATCGAGATTGAAGCACTCCAAATGCCCGCTCCACATCTTTTCTAGCTAATTCTTGATGTTGAGCAAATAATTTTTTCTTTTCCCCCTGTGGCATTGAAATGGTCTTGACAAATGTAGCCCACTCAGGATATATACCATCTGCTAAATAATACCCCATATTATATGGTGTCCCATTGATTGTATACTGGACATTGGGAGCATGTCCTTCCAAAATATCGTTAAACACGTTGGATTGGTTTAGCACATTAATGTCATTGTTTGAACCTGCAATACCAAAAAAAGCATGCCAAATCCATAAGTCTTGTGATGCCACTGCTTCAAGCATGATTGTGGGCTTACCATGATCACCTCGACAAAACTGTCCTTTCCATGCTACAGGACAATTTTTCCATTCCCAATGCATACAATCAATGGAACCCAACATACTTGGAAAGCCAAGTGACTCTCCTATTTGTAAAAGATGTTCAACATCAGTGTTGTTAGGCTTTCTCAAATACTCATCCCCAAATACAGCATTCACGCCCTGAACGAATCTTTGTAAGCACTCAATTGATTTGCATTACCTTTAATTCTATCTCGTCCTCCTTACAATATTTTTCATGAATATCTCGTTGACTACCATTCATAGTAGAAGTGTCTTTCATCATGATTTCCATTACCTTTAATTCTATCCCGTCCTCCTTACATTGCGCTAGTCTTTCCATTGCTACTGCTCTTTTATTCCTTGCATCTTGTGTTGCATTTGGAATTTCCTTTGCCTTACCCTTCCTTTTTGTTGCTTTTTGTCCCATTAGACGCTCCATTGGTGATGATGAGTTAAACTCATTACTTGAAGGTGTATCTGGGTTAGCCGATGATGCCCCATTAGCAGAAGTCGTTGTTATTTTTGAAGATCTTCCAATCGATTCTCCCATCCATTTAGGTTCACCTTTTAACAATCGCCATGCGTACTCAAGATTGAATGTTATACCGTCATCCTGAGTAAAAAAAACATGTGCAGCGGCCATGATATCATTCTCTGATGTCCCACTTTTGTTTCCATTAACAGCTTGTTTGTAACACCCAACAAATTTTTGAACCGAGGCATTTATTCGATGCCATCGACATTTTAATTGCCCGCCTAACTTTTCCCGCGATTGCCTGCGATACTGGTTATAATTTGCAGCGATTCTATACCAAAAACTCTCAGCTTTTTTATCGACTCCCACAATTGGATCCTTTGAAACATTGAGCCATGATTGGATAAGAAGTATATCCTTATCCCATGTAAAGTGCTCTCGAGATTTTTTTTAACGACAACCCTTTCTTCTTTTTCAGCACCAACTTGAGTGGAAAATGGTGGAACTTGAGATCCGGACGTAAACTCAATCAATATTTCCGGTTCATGACGAAAAAATCCCATACTATTAGAATTCATTTGAGGTCTAGGAAACATATTTGGATTGTTTGGTGACGAAAAAAATATGGCGGGGTTTGTTGACACCGATGGAATTTGAGAATTTTGAGGATTAGGATTTTGATAATTTTGCATGTAATTAAACATAGCTTGTTGATAATGAAAATGATTAGGATCCATTTGACCTAAACAATATTAATTGGAAGTAAAAAGATGAAAATTTGGATGAAATTTGGATGAAATTTAAGAGAAAATGAAAGAAAGAAAATTTATGTTGGTAAAATTTGTGTTGGTAAAAAACTATATTTATAATAAAAAAAGTAAAAAAAAAAAAAAGAACTAGTCGTTGAACGGCTAGTTTGAATAAAGTAAATGCTTCAGTGAAAAATAAAATAATGTTTTTCTACCATCATAAGTTTTATTATTATTTTATTCTAAAGCAACGTAGCAATGCATTACTACGGAAGGCCAGAGTGGCCAACTCCAATGGCACAAAATTTAGAAAATCCGTTTGACACGTTGGAAAACTTTTTGAAAAACTACCGTTGGAGTTAGTCTTAGAATATCCTTCCTAAGGAAGGGTGTTTAGTATGTTCACAATATATTTTAATATTGGCTTAAATAATGTTTTCGTCCCTGTAAGCTGGCGAGTTTTTGGTTTTCGGCACTGTATCTTTTTTTTTGGGTTTTAGTCCCTATATCTTACTTTTTGTTGGTGTTTAGTCCCTACAAAGGTTTCCTGCGGATTTTGGTTTTTAGGAAAATCCGCAGGAAACCTTCGGATTTTCCTGCGGATTTTGGCTTTAGGGACTAAACACCAACAAAAAGTAAAATATAGGGACTAAAACCGAAAAAAAAAAGATACAGGGACGAAAACTAAAAGCTCGCCAACTTACAGGGACGAAAACATTATTTAAGCCTTTAATATAATACTCCTTACTAATTTATAAATTGCATTACTACGTTGTAATGTCTTAGTGGTTGTTCTTTTTATGGACCATGAAATAGAATCACTAATAATAAAATTGCATTAGAGTGTTGAATTTTAACACTTCATCATTTATTAAAATTTTATGGGTATGCTTGGCTTAGAATTAGGAGTGAGAATAGTTCAGACTAACTAACAGAGGCCTATAGTCTACATAAGTTCAGGTGAGGCAAGACTTTTTTTCAAATAGAAAAAACATAGGTTTTTTATAAGTCTATTTAGTTAAAAAGACTATCTCACAAACCATAAAAATAGCCTTCTAATTCTATCGGACTAATCTATTTAAATAAATATAAATAATTTTATTTATTTATTATTATTATTATTATTATTATTATATTGTACTTGCATTTTGAATTAAAATATAAAAGTAAAGCTTAATTATCTTGAACAACTTACGAAAATAAATTTTAAAAAACTTTATGAACAATGTCATAAGTTGTTTTCATAATTTCTCTCATACAAATAGTATCACAAAACTTGCATAAATATGTAAACTTGAATAAGGCAATGCAAATATACTGTTAGTCTCATTGAACTTTTAATTTGTTAATCTATTTAAACATTAGTTGAATGGCTTATTTACAAATGTTCAAATAAAATAGGCTTTTATGTAGTCTAATAGGTCAATCGGCCCTTCAAAAAAGCCAGACTAATGCCTAAAAATAAGCTTACGATATGCCATAGGTCGGAATTAGGTTTTTAAATTTTTAGTAGGCCAGGCTCAGGCTTGGTAAAGCCAAACTCGGCCCAGTCTATTCACACCCTTACTTAGAGCCAACATTTATGTCCAATCATGTCCTCACTCATCAATCAGTGATTCCAACCTATAATATGTGGGTTTTGTTGACCAAGTGACTTTTAACACAAGATAAAGGGGATGAATTGTGTTAAATGGTTTTTGAAACCTTTTTAAAAAAAATTGATTTTACATGATCAATTTTAAGAAGATGGATGAAATAGAGACTTAAGTGCAAAAGATAAATGAAAAGAAAGTAAAAGATATGAGTTAGGAAAAGGGGCACTAGGATTTATATTGATTCGACCCTAAATAATGCGGCGTACTCCAGTTCCAAGAGTTTTCTCTTAAGAATTTCAATATCAATTTGAGCTTATACTCAAGTTGCAAACTTTATAACAATATCAATATTACAAAATAATGGTACTCTTGATTTACAAATTGAGTAGGAATTGATTCATATAATAATTACAAAACTTTTGATTAATTATTCAGCTCTCTAATAACTAAAATATTATAAAGTGTATAAAAGTGTTTCTAAGGAGAGAATGACTAAGCGATAGGAGTAGAATATCATATTTGTTGTGTTGTTCAAAAGTGAACATAAGTCTTCCTTAAATAGAAAAAATATGGCTAAAAACAAAATAAAAATGAGTCGTAGTCACTCTCTAATCGATCAGAATGTTGCGCTAATCGACTAGATCTTAGATGTTTAGGAAATAAACTAGTAAGGTTCGGAGCATAATCGTTTAAGAGGGTTCAAAGTATATTAGTGGGAAAATTTTCTCCATAATCGATTATAGAGAAAAAATTTGTTTCCTAATTAATTAGGTGTGCTTCCTAATCGATTCACATAAGGTCAGATATGATTTTTAAGAGCTTTTCAAAATAAGTGGAGATTGTAAAATATTTTAAGTGTGTGTATAAGCACATTAATTTAGTACCTTATCTACTCAAACTTACTACACACTAATGATCTAAAAATATTAAAACATTTAAAGCACATTATCACAAGTGTACTTTCAAAGACTTCAACTCCTTTAATGTTGTTCTTATCATTTGACTTTCTTTGAACCAAACATTAGAACCTTCTAGCTTCACTTTTTGATTTAATTAAATTTATTTTTTCCTAGATGATGTTCTTGATTATTTTGCTTTATTCTTTTATCATCATAAAAATCATAGTTAAATTCATAATTACTTGCATAAAACAAGAATCACATTCTCCCTCTTTTTCGATGATGACAACATGTCTCTCGTGGAGGTGATAAAATATAAAGATTAAGATGATTCATTCATTCTCTTTTATGGTTTTTCTTAACATTAGTTGCATTGTCTCTTTTCTTACATGCTACTACTGAAACCATTGTTAATGATTGAAACTACTAAAAAATTATAATGTTTTTCAGATAATATTGAACCATAATATATTTCTCTTCCTTTAGTATGGTATAGATGCCTTGGGGTATGTATATTTATGTCAAAAACAAGTATTCATTTTTAAGAATTTATGGACCTGTAAAGTTATCATCACTAGTTCTATTTTCTTTCTTGTTTAAGGTGATAATTAGTGGGTTGGTCTTGTAAAATATTTTGTTTCAATGGCCCTTGCCTATAGTCAGGTCAAAGCAAATTTCTTGTCTCTATCCATATGTATTTGATTAGTTTAGACATCTTAATACAAATATGACATAATTTTGAACCACACATATAAATGTGCAAAGTTGTGAGATGAGTTACAAACTCACGAAACTTCACTCATTATGATATCATGAGTGTAAGCCTATTTTTACTTGAAATTACCGTACATCATATGATACACCAACTACAACTGACTCTGATCATCCCAATAACACAAATTCCCTTGACTTAGCACAGCTGTTAGACCTATATCTACAAACACATGAGCCTGATTCTTTACCCACTGAAATCTCAAATGAACATGACCAAACACCAGAAACCCTTCCTACCACTCAAACTCACCAAGACAACCATACTAGAACTGTCAGACAGAGACATACTCCCTCTTATTTACATGACTATGTATGCAGCTCTTCTACAAGTCACAAAGAACCATCACCCTTAGGTACTTCATATCCCATTACTTCTCTTCATTCTTTTGATCATTTGTCTCCCTCTCTAAATAATTTTTCTATGTCTATCATAAAATGTATTGAGCCTAGAACCTATAAAGAAGCATGCCAATATATGATTGTTGAGTGAAAGTAATTAATGTTGAGCTAGATGCATTGGTTGCAAATAACACATGGCAGTTAGTTGAGAAACCACCTCATGTGAAACCTATTGGTAGTAGGTGGGTTTACAAGGCGAAACACAAAGTTATGGTTCAATTGAAGGATATAAGGCTAGGTTGGTAGCCAAAGGCTACAATCAAATAGAACGATTAGATTTTTTTTGACAGTTTTTCACCTGTGGAAAAAATAACAATAGTCAGAACCTTAATAGCTCTAACCCGTCTTAAACAGTGGCACATCCACCAAATGGATGTCAACAATACATTCTTGCATAGAGACTTGCGGGATGTTTACATGCCCATCCCTGGTGGTGTTGTGTCCAAACAAAGTCACGTTTTCAAGCTTCAAAAGAGTTTGTATGGCCTAAAACAAGCAAGAAGAAAATGATATGAAAAGTTGACTCATCTTCTCTTACAGCAAAGCTATAACCAGTCCACTTCTGATTATTCTTTATTCACTCTCGAATATGAAGGAAATTTCACTGCTCTTATAGTGTATGTTGATGATATCATCATAGCTGGTATAGTTCTCTTGCATAATTTTCTAGAATCAAAGTTATTGTAGATCAAAACTTCAAAATAAAAGACCTTGGCATCCTTAAATATTTTCTAGGATTAGAAGTTGGTCATTCCAAAGATGGTATATGCATATCTCAAAGGAAATATTGTTTGGATCTGCTTGAATCCTCTGGGATCCTTGGATTGAAACCATCTAGCATGCCCTTTGATCCTTCATCAAAACTTCATCAAGACAGGAGTCAACCTCTTAAAGATATTTCAACATACAGAAGAATCATTGGAAAACTCTTATATCTCAACACCACTTGACATCACATAAATCTAACCATACAATAACTCAACCAGTTTCTGAATTCTCTCACTACCACTCACTTCAAAGCTGCATGTAGAGTGATAAGATACTTGAAACAAAATCTTGGAAAAGGTCTTATGTTTCCTAGGAATTCAGAAACTTAAATTAGAGGATATGTAGATGCAGTCTGGGCTGGATGTCATGATTCAAGAAGATCCATAACCGGTTTCACTTTCTTCCTTGGGAATTCCCTTATATCCTGGAGAGAAAAGAAGCAGCCAACCATTTCAAGGTCATCTTTAGAAGCCGAGTATCTAGCTTTTTCTACTTCCACATCTGAACTACAATGGCTCTTATATCTCTTAAAAGACTTGGACATTGCAAGTAGCAAATAACTTGTGTTGTAATGTGATTCTCAAAGTGCCATCCACATTGCTTCAAATCCCATTTTTCATGAGAGAACAAATCACTTAGAGATAGACTATCATTTTGTTCGAGATAAGGTTCAAAAGAATGTCCTCAAGTTGTTGCCTATATCCACTCAAGAACAACTTGCAAATTTTCTAACAAAGGCATTGGCTCCACCAAAATTCGAAGCTTTTGTGTCCAAGCTTGGAATGATAGACATTTATCATGGTCAAGTTTGTGGGAGGGTGTTAAATGACAAATAAATAGATCATCAAAGCTCCTTAACGAAACAGAGGTGCACATCACATGATATGCATGATGGTAATAGGATAACTTCACACACAAGCAATGTAGCTAGTTAAAATCATGGTGTAACTATTTCTCTACTTGCATGTGCATAATATATATAGTGTAGCTTTTGTAGTCTATATAAAGGATCACACTCTCATTATAACTTTCAAGTGATTCAATATATCTTTTACTTCTTCTTCATTGCTTTCTTGAGCTTCAACCATGGAGTTTCCATGGGGCTTTTAACCATTTAATAGTTACATCTTGTTAGTTGAACTTTCAAAAGTGTCGCAAACATTAAGGACAGTTGGAGCTTTGATTTTCCTAACTGTCACAGAACATGCTGGCGACACACGATTTTGCAGCAATTGAAAACTGTCGCAACTTGGGTTTTATTGCAGTTCAAACTGACATAAGAACTAAAAAAACCACCGCAAAGCCCATTTTTTCTTGCAGTGAATATTGGAGTGGAAAATCCTAAGAATAAACCTTCATAAACTTCAGGGTCAAAGTTTTCAAGGATATCTTTCTTGTTATTAAGGACAAGTCACATGCATCTAAATACGTGGAGGTGAAAAAATATTAGCCTTCATTCCTTTATATATTTCTTATGGAATTAAATTTAGGATTGGCCTTGTCAAGATACAACTAATTACATAGCAAGTAGTGTTTACTGCATCAGTCCAAAAATAGTTAGGAAGGTTGGTTTCATTGAGTATCGTCCATGATAGTTCCTCAAGAGAAACTTTTTTTGTTCCATTACCACCATTTAGTTGGGAAGTTCATGTGCCAGAGAAAGTATGCTTGATTTCAATTTTAACACAAAATTTATCAAATTCCACATTTTGAAATTCACCTTATTTATCACCTTAGATAGATGCAATGCTTAAACCTTGTACGTTTTGGATAATTTTGGCTATTTTCTAAAAGGAAACGAAGTCTTCATTTTTATGAGATAAGAAAATTTTCCAGGTATAACAAAAATAACCATCCACTATAATAAAGGCATAATAATCCTCACAAAACTCATAGTTCTTGAATGTCCAGAAAGATCCATAGGCAAGAGTTGTAAACACCTATTTGTAGATAACTAATTCTTTTAAAATTGAAGTTTGGAAAATCGATTACTAATTTTTTGCGGACTAATTTGTTAAAATGGTTCATGTGGATAGGTCTCCTATGTCAAAGACACAATTCATTCTTTTTACTAAAAGACTAACATAATTAGAAGGTGCTTTTATTAAAAATAATAGTATAGGTATATCCACTTCTTAAACTAGTAAAAAGAGCTTGATTGATTTCAATTTTTAGGACTCTATATACAGACAAATCAAATATTACTTTGTTACATTTATCACATAATTGACTAATACTTAGCAAGTTGTAGCGAGCGATTTTGGACGTGGTTCTTAAGCACTGTCGCTATGGGGTTACTACAGGTCGATTCATTTTTTATCCTATTGAGCTGACTAAGGAAGGGAAATAGATGTCTCCAATTAACCCTGATTGCATACTGAGTTTAAACAGCGGTCTGTTAGGTTACGGATGCTATATGGTAATGGGGCCTCTTTCTTCTTACTTTGTTTAGAACGAAACACCAGGAATGTTCATGGGGAATTTTGTTAGGATGCTAGGACTGATGCTTTTCGATTGATATGTGAAGGTACGGGATTTGCGACTTTGGATTAGTGTGCTCGCTAAGATTTTTCTTTCAATCTTATGCCTACATATTCCCGTTTACCGAAACAGGGAAATCAGAGCGATCGTAGTTCCTCCTATTCTATGGGAGGAAATGGTGTTTTGGTGTCTTGTTCAAAGCCCAAGACGTGAAGCTGAAAAGGTGGTTTATATCTTGTTCAAAGCCCAAGATGTGAAGCTGAAGGGTATATTTGTATCTTGTTCGAAGCCCAAGATGTGAAGCTAAAAGGGTGTTGTCTTTAGAGAGAATTTGTCATCTCTAAAGGGGGTCTGTTTGTCACGACTGTTGGGTGAATGACTATAAAGGAGGATTACTTTAACCGGGATATGTGAATCCTAGCAATGCCATAATTTCCTTTAGGGGGTTTTAACCTGAAGGAGGAGACTTTAACTCAGTGTAGAGCAATGTTATCTTTCCTTAGGAATTTCTCATGCTAAAAGAGGGACAGTGGCGTGGATGTAAATAATCCAGAGGCTTGCCGCTTACAGCAATTAGATGAAAGGAGTTGTTGATGTTTGTATCCTGTGAACGAGGCACAGTTTTGATGCTAAAAGGTTGATTGACTCAACCGGGGTTTTTCTTATACAAAGCCCAAGAGGAGGCTATTGACCCAACAAGAGGATGCTTTTGTGTCTCGTACGAAGCCCGAGAGGGAGGCTAAAAGGAGTTGACTCAACAAGAGAGTGCTTTTAGATGTGTCTTGTACGAAGCCCAAGACGGAGGCTAAATGTTGACTCAATAAGAGAGTCTTTTATACTCAACAAGAGAGTGTTTTTGTATCTCGTACGAAGCCCGAGATGGAGACTAAAAGTTTGACTCAACAAGAGAGTCTTTTATACTCAACAAGAGGGTGTTTTTGTATCTCGTACGAAGCCCGAGATGGAGGCTAAAAGGTTGACTCAACAAGAGAGTCTTTTATACTCAACAAGAGAGTGTTTTTGTATCTCGTACGAAGCCCGAGATTGAGGCTAAAAGAGAGATTGACTCAACAAGAGAGTCTTTTTGTATCTCGTACGAAGCCCGAGATAGAGGCTAAAAGGATTGCTGTTTCAGTTGAGTGACAGATCCAGTAGGTTGGTTAAAAGAGAAAATCAGTTCTTATAAAGAGGCTGATTAAAGGTAAGGCTATGCTTTGGGATTGATCAGAGGATCAGGGTTATTTCCTGTTCTTTAAGAAAATGGGGAATCCAGAGGGTATTGGAGACTGTATGAGTCTACTGGTGTTTTTCCCTACTTGAGAATGCCTTCGAGACTCAAGGAGATTAGACTGTCCAAGTCTAGAGTTTTATCTTTTGTACTATGCTTAAAGAAACAGTAGTAGTACGTTCACGGTAGAAAGATCTAGACTCTTTGAAAGATTGTTCTATTAAGATGACTAATTTCTGTTCCTATACCTCTAGGAGGTCGTCGGGACAATTTGCACGAAGCCCAAGAGGAGGCTGGAAACTTTTAAGAAGCCGAGGGACAATTTGTACGAAGCCCAAGAGGAGGCTCTCTTCCCGAAGGAAGAATCCTTATACGAAGCCTAAGAGGAGGTTGTGAATACTTCTAAGAAGCCGTAAGGTCCTTGTACAATTCCCAAGAGGAGGCGGGAATGCTTTTAGGAAGCCTGTGGGTCCCCAAACCCCGAGAAATTCAAGACAGGCTATTCACAGAGAATAGATCAAGCCAGGAAAGTCCAAGAATTTGGAAGAAACTCAAGAGATGCCATTCACGGAGAAAAGATCATCTATGGGGAGTAGAGTTTCTTTGACAATTTCTAAGAGTGACAGTCTGAGAAAGGGTTCACTGAGAATGCTGCCTTTCACGTCTCCATATTGTTTAACCCCAAGAGGAGGGAAGATTGTATCTGGTAATCCTATGCGGGATCTAGTTTTGTTTGTATTTAAGAGTGACCAACAGGGCTTAGTGCTAGACATAGTTGCCGGGGAAACTCTAAATATCTATACTAGTATTACACAGTTGATATGAGTTTATGAAAGAAGAGTCACAGCGAAACAGCCCCACAATACAGTTATATGTATATGAAAGCGGATAAAGAAAGCATATAAACACTTACTCGGTTGTAGAGCTTCCATGCTGTTTGGTTAGTTGTTCAACAAAGAAAGATTGAAAACAACAGTATATTCAAAATTAAAGGAGAAAGTATTTTGAAAAGATGTTGGGGCTTACAGCTCAAGGAGAGACCCAAGGCTTATCAGTGATCGCACTGTCATTTTGTACAGAGGGACTTATACAAGTGACTGAGGCCCAAGAAAGGTTTTATGTACAAGGGGATGGGTTTTACACTCTCTCAAGAGACCCAAGTGTTTAAAGAAAAAGAATGGGGCTTACAACACGAGGGTAGGCCCAGACGATTGTTTTTTTTATTGACGATCGCGCCGAGGTTTTCTTTTAACGCAGGGGGACTTATACAATGTCTGAGGCCCAAAAAGTTTTGGTTAAAAGGAGATTGGGTCTTACACTCTAATAGAGGCCCAAGAGATTTATTTGTGTACAAGTGGTGGGGCTTACAGCTCAAGGAGAGGCCCAGGGTCATTTGTTTGAAAATGGCGATCGCGCCGAGATTTTTGAAAATGCGGTGGGTCTAATACAATGCATTGAGGCCCAAAATGGTTTGGTTTTTAAAGGGGGTTGGGTCTTACACTCTAACAAAGGCCCAAGAATAATTTTGAATGGATCTTATAGCTCGAGGAGAGGCCCAAGGTTTGTTTTTCAACGGACGATGATCGCGTCGAACTTTTTGAAATGCATCGGGACTTATACAATAAGTGAGGCCCAAAAATAGGTTTATATTTACAAAGGATTGGGTCTTACACTCTATTAGAGGCCCAAAAGTGTTTGAAATTGTTTGATGAGGGTGAAAATCAAAGAAACCCTAATTTGTTATTCTTTAAAAGTAAATATTTAAATAAAATACCACATAAGTTTGAATAAACCATTTGTGATTTTTGTTTAAGGTTTGAGAAATGAGGGATTAATCACAAGGTGAATTAAAACTCACTTGGTTTTGATTTTCAAAGTAAATATTCACTTTAAAAATGTTTTAAAACATTAAAAAGGAATTTATTCACAAAAATACTAATTATATTAAATAAATAATATAAACTTAATTTTTTTGTGGAATAAAATATTTCAACATTTTTGTGATTTTTTACAAAAAGAACCAATCAAAAATAATTAAAATTGAAGGAGTTATTAATTTTCCAATTAATTAATAAAACATGAAAATATTGGGAAAAATAGCAAAAATGTGAGAAAACACAAAATGGCATGGGTGGGGTTTGAACCCACGACCTCAAGGTTATAGGGCGCGTGCCTTACCACTGGGGTGGTGATACATCCATTGCTGGAAGTGAAACGACAAATATACAAGGCTTGCCTTGTTTTTGGCCTGGAGAAACGTGAAGGTCATAACTTTCTCATTTCTCCATGGTTTGAGACAAAATTTATATGCATCTGGCCTAGAATTTCACAAAGAATCCAATGGTGGTGGTATTTTTTCCAGATCATACTCCCTCCTCAAAATCCGATAGTGGTTTCGAAAAAGACCTATAATTGCATTTTCTATGCTACACTTTGATACAGGCATGAATTACATGATGAATTGGTTCAAAAAAAACATATGTAACATGTATGAGGTGTGTGTGATCAGTGGACTTCAAAGCAATGCATGTTTTGGAAAGTTCAAGTCATGATGCTTACCTCTTTTTGAGCTTTTAGAGTTTTCTGTGCAATCTGCCAAACTTCTTGTTCCAGAAATGGTTTGATGCTTTGGACACTCTCAAATGATCCCTTAGAAGCTTTTAGGATGGTTGGAATCAGCTGGAACCTGCAAAAACACAAACTGGCCCTTTCTTGCAAAAGGGGTTAAAATGACCAAAATAACAACTCTCTCAAATGGTGTTCCAGATGGGGGGAACCATTTGGGACAATTCAAGGATGTTATTTGGAGTGTGTTTGAGGTTTTATCTGGTTTGGAAAGTGACTGAATCAAGACATGGCTTCAAAAATGCACAAAAGGCCTATTTTGAGGTTTTGAGATGTGACTTTGTGATTTTGGTGTTACAGGTCACTTTTAATAATTTGGATCACCTACATATGATGTTTATGAGGTGTTAGGATCATGAGTTGTGATGGAAATGCTCTCTAACTCAAAAACTCAGAATTACCTTGTTAAAGAAGGCATTTTGGCCTAAAGAGAGGGATTTTGAGGAAAGCATCTGTTTGATGGCTTTGGTGTACTCAAACTGAGCACAAATGAGCTCTATTTATAGTAGAGCAAGTTTGTTTTGGGATCAATAGTGAATGGCAACTGCAGCAGAGGTTTGGCCAATGGTTGCACTTTGGAATCCAAGTATCCTCTAGCCATTGACTAGAGGTTAGGGCACAGGGTTGTGGTCCCCTTGGTCTTGGATAAGTCTTGACTGAATTCAGTTGCAAATGTGTCAGTCCATGCCATCTTGGTGTATGTATTGAATGCTCAAATCCAAAATTGGAGTCTTGTCCCTCTTTTAGGCAATTCTAGGTTTGGCATGCTACTTCTTGTTCCAAGGACTTTGGAGGCTTGGCTCAGTGTTTGTCCCCTTTAAATTTGATCCTCAGATGTGTCCAAGGTGATGACAAGGCTTGGAATTATCTGATTTTCCCAAATCGAGCAAAAATACAAAATTCTGCCTAGCCTTTGCAGTTTTTAGCAAGGCATATTGCCATTGTCATATCTCATGGCCCAAGTGGAATTTGGTGATGTTCTTGGCCATTTTGGAAAGCCCTCATATGATACAACAATTGTTTGATCATATTTGGTTTTGATACCTTTTGGATCCAAGTGAAAAATACCCCTACATTTGGAAAAAAGTGAAGGCAGATTCTGACTTAGTGAAACTTTCACTAAGTGTTGAAAAAAAGTGACATTCTCACTTTTTGTGATTTTGATCATTCCATAACTCAAAATCCATGATGAATTTGGAAGGAGGTCAGTTTTAAGCTTTTGTAGAGGGTAATGAGAGCTACAAATCTAGCTTTGGATGGGGAAAAATGGCCTTGTGGTTTAGGAGTTATGATCCTCCAAAGTTGGTACCCTTGCCACTTTGTTCATAACTTAGAAAATTTTCTAAGTTTTTATGGTTACCCCCTTTTACAAGTTATCCCACTTTTCTTGATTTTTCTTGATAAATGATGATTCAAATCATACATTAACATCATTTTAGGGTTAAAAAACCATTTTTGTGAAAAATCTCAAAAAGTCAAAGTTGGCTTTTGTGCATAGTTGACTTTTTGTCAGATGAATTCCAAACTGTACGATCCTCTATGAAATCAAGTCCTTGACCTAAATCAAACTTGATGGATTGATTTCATAGGTGTTATAGGGTTTATTGAATCATGTCCTAGGGTTCGGGAGCATGTCCTGGTCAAAAGTCAAAGCTACAGTTGACTTTTCTCGCGAAACCCTAATTGTGGTACTGATGAAATTGAGACTTGCTGCTCAAGCTTCCTGGATCATTCCATTGTTACAAATGGATCAATGTGGTATGTTGGATACCCTCAAATCATGTCTTGAGGTCTTGGCTCATGATTTGTCCCAAAAGCTAACTTAGGGGTGAATTAGGTCAAGAAACCCTAATTCCTGATTTTTGATGTATGCATCCCCTGAGGTTAAATTGACTTGATGCTTGGGCCCATGAGGTTCCATGGAGTATTTTAGGATATGCTTTGAAGCATTGGCTCATGCCCAGAGGAAAATTTCCATCTGGAGGCCCTGGTCGACCAAACCCTAATTTGGTGACACTGGCGATCTTGAGGCTTGATCCACCTGGAAGGGAGCAGCCTTGTGCTTAATCCTTAAAGTGGGAGTCCTCTTGATCCATTGTAGATGTTTGGGAGGTTAGACAAGTTGAAGATCATGTCATTTCTTGATTGATCATTTGTCTAAGAACTCTGAGAGGGCTTGAAACCCTAATTTTGACTATAATAAGTGTTCACCCATCTTTGGGGAGACTGATGAGGCAAGATGGTTCATCCATATTGTGATGATGATTTGCACAATGATGGGAAATCTTAGTGGTCAAAATTTGGGGTATGACAGATGCCCCTATTTAATCTTCTTGGACCCGAAGGTGTGAATGGCGAAGGTATTCGGGCATTTAGGGTGCAAGAGGATTTAAATATCGGAATACCCGAAATTTTGATGGTGATTATGAATGGTAGCTTACACATTCATCCTCTTTTGTTAAGCAATGATGCATAGAAAAGGTAAAAACTTCCCCTCGATCCTGGTTTCCTACCAAGGAACTGGTCTTAGTTTCTGATGTAAACTTCCCCTCGATCCTGGTTTCCTACCAAGGAACTGGTCTAAGTTTCTGAAATAAACTTCCCCTCGATCCTGGTTTTCTACCAAGGAACAGGTCTTAGTTTCTGATGTAAACTTCCCCTCGATCTTGGTTTCCTACCAAGGAACTGGTCTAAGTTTCTGAACTAAACTTCCCCTCGATCCTGGTTTCCTATCAAGGACCTGGTCTCAGTTTCTTTTGTTAATAAACTTTCTTGACAAGGGACGCTATTCGTAGCGGTTTTCCTCAAACTTCTCGCCGAATTTTCCTGGGGAGATGCCATTTGATAGAAAAATTTTGATGTCAGACTCGCTGGGGAACCCATTCACCTGAGTTGTAGAGGTGTACAAACTTCTCTGTTTGGAGACGCCATTTGCCGACTCTACTGGGGAAAACGAGTCTCTTGAGAGACTACTTTCTACTTGGAGGTGTTACATCATACTTTTCTCAAGATCTTCTCGGAGAAATTCCATATGATGTGATCTAATTTTGAGGTGCTGATGACCTTTTCATCAGCAGTTTTTTTCCGGAGAAAAACTGCTGTATTACTGAATCTCTGCTTAAGAGGCTTCGTCTAGGGATTTTCCTTAATCCGGGAAAGCGAAAATATCATCTTCAATGGCGAAGAGTGACATCGGTTGAAGGTTCTCTGGTCTTTCAGAGGTTCAAGTTATCAAAGTGGTCAAAGGCCGACTTCATCCCAGAAATAAACTGGAGGAGAGAGGTAGTTCAGATGCAACATTTCCTGACGAGGAAAGAACTAACAACTCGATTGAGATGACTGTTATCACTAGGGGATAAGACTGACCAGAGTGATAGTGATGTAACATGAATATGAACGCAAAGTAGTAATGCATGATGTAAGTGTGTATATGCTGACAAAACTGACACGACATACAAACTAATAGATGAACACGAATGGATACTCAGCCACTGCTGGGGACGAAGAGGTGCCGCTGGTTCAAGATAGCAATTCTGCCTTGCTTAGGAGAAGTAGTCCTCGTGGGGAGCTACGTTGGTCGGGCTTAGGAGATAAGAACTCTACTGGAGAGGTCAGATGGAGCATTCTCATCTGTCATAGTTGATCCTTCATTCAGGCATACTGGTTTAGAAGGAGTACTTTGATTCTGCACTTATGGCTCGAACACCTTTGGAGAAGTGATTGATGTTCTTTCGATGTTCTACCGTCAAAAGAAATTGCCATCTTAATTTTTAAAAACAGAACAATTTTAACAAGTAAATTCATTTTTGTTTCATTTCAAGAATCGTTGATCATGTTAAAAACATCATTCTGTAAACCTAAAACAAATATGAATTGCAAATAAAAGCACAAGGGCTCAACTCTTATTGATAGGATGGATATCAGCCAAACGCGTGATTCCATAGAGTATTTACAAAGTTTAGCAAATGGTAATTTACAGGGAAAAGGGCTATGTTGAAACATAACGCCCACTATCCTTCTACCAACTTTGAATTCTGGGCATCCTGAGCTTCTGTCGAAGATGATCGTGACTGGAGTTTCTTATGGATGGCATGACTGCTGAGGAGTTGAACTGATCAGACGTACTTACTTGCCATTATCCCTAACTTTTGCCTGGATTGGACTTTGAGATTTCCAATCCACAGGGATGATTTTTGACTTTGTCTCTAATTTTTGCCTGGACCGCCCTTTCGGGTTTTCAATCCACCGAGACGTTTTTTTTAGGCGAAGTATTTCTTGACTACATCAACATTTGTGGGGTAGGCAAATTCCTCTCCGTCCATGGTTGCAAGTCTCAAGGCACCGCCTGAGAAAGTTTTCTTGACCACATAGGGGCCGTCATAATTCAGAGTCCATTTTCCCCGAGAATCAGTGAGAAAAGATTGTGTCTTTTTTAGCATAAGGTCTCCTTTCCTGAAGACGCGAGGTCAGACCTTTTTGTCAAATGCCCTCTTCATTTTTTGCTGATACAACTGACCATGGCATAGTGCCGTCATTCTCTTTTCTTCGATCAGATTTAGTTCGTCGTGTCAACTTTGACACCATTCAGCTTCTACAAGCTTAGCTTCCATCAATACTCGGATTGATGGGATCTCTACTTCTATGGGAAGCACTGCTTCCATGCCATATACTAGAGAGAAAGGGGTTGCCCCTGTTGAAGTGCGGACAGATGTGTAATAACCGTGAAGAACAAAGGGTAGCATCTCGTGCCAATCTTTGTAGGTTACAACCATCTTCTGAACAATCTTCTTGATGTTCTTGTTAGCTGCTTCACCCGCTCCGTTCATCTTTGGTCGGTAGGGAGATGAGTTATGGTGTTCGATCTTAAACTCCGCGCATAACTATTTCATCATCTTATTGTTCAAGTTAGATCCATTATCAGTAATGATCTGGCTCGGAACACCATAACGGCATATGATATTGTTTTTGATAAATCAGACCACCACTTGTCAGGTTACATTGGCGTATGACGCTGCTTCGACCCACTTGGTGAAGTAATCAATGGCTACCAGGATGAACCGATGTCCGTTTGAAGCTTTAGGCTCAATCAAGCCAATCATGTCGATTCCCCGTATGGAAAAAGGCCATGGGGAAGAAAGAACTTTGAGATGCGTTGGCGGTACATGAATTTTGTCGGAGTATATCTGACACTTGTAACACTTCCTCATGTACTTGTAGCAGTCGGATTCCATGGTCAACCAATAGTACCCTGCTCTTAGAATTTTTCTCGCCATTATGTGTCCGTTGGGATGAGTGCCAAAGGATCCTTCGTGAATTTCTTTCATCAGCATGTCTGCTTCTGCTCTGTCTATGCATCGGAGCAAGACCATGTCAAAAATTTTCTTATAGAGAGTATCACTGCTCAGGAAGAAACTTCCTGCCAGCCTTCTGAGGGTTTTCCTGTTCTTCTTTAGTGCCCCAGGTGGGTACTCTTGTTTCTGAAGGAAGCATTTGATATCGTGATACCAAGGTTTGTCGTCTATGACTGCTTCAATCTTGAAGATGTAAGCGGGCCGTTCAAGGCGCATTATGTCGATCTTAGGTATGTCATTCCATTGACCTACACTAATCATGGAAGAGAGAGTGGCTAATGCATCAGCCATGTGATTCTCCTCACGAGGGATGTGATGAAACTCAATTCTGTTGAAGAAGGGTAGCAACCTTCTCGCGTAGTCTTTGTAAGGAATCAATCCTGATTGGTATGTGTTCCAATCTCCTTTAATCTGATTGATAACCAGGGCTGAGTCGCCATATACGTCCAAGTTTTTTATCCTTAAATCAATCGCTTCCTCGAGACCCATAATACAAGCTTTGTATTAGGCCTCGTTGTTCGTACACTTGAACGTAAGTTGGGCAGTGAAAGGAATGTGGGTACCCTGAGGTGTTATGATGATTGCCCCAATTCCATTTCCGTAATGATTAACAGTTCTGTCAAAGATAAGTCCCCATTGGGAACCTGGTTCTGGACCTTCATTGGGTAGCGGTTCATCACAGTCTTTCATTTTAAGATACATGACATCTTCTTCTGGAAAGTCAAACCCGATTAATTCCCGATCGTCAATCGGTTGATGAGTCAAGTGATCGGCTAAAATACTCCCCTTAACGGCTTTTTGAGCATGGTACTCTATGTCATATTCTGATAGCAACATCTGCCAACGGGAAATCCTTCCCGTGAGAGCAGGCTTTTCAAAGACATACTTGATTGGATCCATTTCAGAGATTAACCAAGTAGTGTGACGAATCATGTACTGGTGAAGACGTTTGGCTGCCCAAGACAAAGCGCAGCAAGTTTTCTCGAGCATAGTGTACCGAGTCTCACAGTCGGTGAATTTCTTGCTCAAATAGTAGATGGCAGTCTCCTTCCTTTTGGTTTCATCTTGTTGGCCAACTACACATCCCATTGAGTCCTCTAGGACGGTGAGGTAGATAATCAGTGGTCTTCCTTCCACTGGAGGTGATAAAATCGGAGGGTTCAACAGGTATTCCTTAATACTGTCGAAGGCGGTTTGGCAATCTTCTGTCCAAACGCAGTCCTGATTCTTTTTGAGTAATTTGAAAATCGGCGCACATGTCGCGGTCATTAGGAATATGAATCTGGAGATGTAGTTCAAACGTCCCAGGAATCCTCTGACTTGTTTTTCAGTTTTTGGAGAAGGCATTTCTCGAATGGCCTTGACCTTGTCAGGATCAACCTCAATTCCTTTCTGGCTGACGATGAACCCTAAACGTTTTCCCGAACGGACACCGAAGGTGCACTTGTTGGGATTCAAGCGGAGTTTGTACTTTCTCAACCGCTCGAATAGCTTTGACAGATGGGTCACATGCTCCTCTTCTGTCTTAGATTTTGCAATCATATCATCGACATATACCTCGATTTCTTTGTGTATCATGTCATGAAACAGAGTAGTCATGGCCCTTTGATAGGTTGCCCCGGCGTTCTTCAAACCGAACGGCATCACCTTGTAACAAAAGGTACCCCATGGGGTAATGAATGAAGTTTTCTCCATGTCTTTCGGCGCCATTTTGATTTGATTATAGCCCGAGAATCCATCCATGAAGGAGAAAACTTTGAACTTTGTTGTACTGTCTACCAGCATGTCGATGTGTGGTAAAGGAAAGTCGTCCTTTGGACTAGCCTTGTTTAAATCTCTGTAATCCACACACATTCTGACTTTTCCGTCTTTTTTGGGAATGGGTACGATGTTGGCTAACCATTGAGGATATTTTGATGTGGTGAGGAAACCCACGTCAATCTGTTTCTGTACCTCCTCTTTGATTTTAACGGCCATGTCTGGGTGAGTCCGTCTCAACCTCTGCTTTACTGGCGGACATTCTGACCGTAATGGTAAATGATGTTCCACGATGCTGGTATCTAACCCTAGCATATCCTGATAGGACCAAGCGAACACATCGGGAAATTCTCTGAGAAGCTTTACCAAACCCTTTCTGGCAGTTGGACTAAGCAGTGCCCCAATCCTGATTTCTTTTCTCTCTTTTTCCGAAGCTAAGTTTACCGTTTCCAACGACTCTTTATGAGGTTCAATGGACCTTTCCTCCTATCTGAGTAATCGGGAGATCTCTTTTGGAATTTCGTCATCAACTTCTTCTTCAGCCCCAAATACCGGGAACTCAAAGTTGGGAGAAGGCATCGGATCGTATGTTTCAACGGGGTTTAAAACAAGCAATCTGCATGACGGTATGATTCGTGTTTAGAAGAGATAGAGAGAATGCAAAAGTGTGTGCAGTGTATATTTTTTTTGAAAAACTGCTTGTTTATTATTATTCGTTTTTTAGGATTACCATTTTCGGAGAAAAGCAAAAAGATAAAACAGCAATTAATGCTGAAATTACAGAACAAAGCTATTTTATTAATGAACAAGTCGACTCTTGAAACTACAGCCCTATAAAAAAAACTCTGTCACTTTGGGCTAAGCGAAGAGGGAAATTTACAGAAAGTGAGCCCTGTCAAAACATCCGTTTCACCTGGGCAGGGTGAAAGGTTAAAGACGGCAATTACTTTGACTTATGAACAATCTTCAGAACATCGACAGCAACCCATTGGCGGCGAACTCCTCGGTGAATCACAAAGTCTGGCACCTTCCTTGATTTGCCTACAGAAATAACGCTGATTTATGGTGGAGCAGGATCATTGGAATCTGTCTCCCAGGCAGAATTGTCGTAGGAGGATTCCTCTGTTGCATTTTGCATAGCATTTGTGCTCTCAAGTAGATCTCCCCATCCAGTTGGCTGGATGTCTTCGAGCCTAATACGAGAGCTTTCGGGAGCAGTGTATTTGACCATATAGTCGTATTTCCCACTTGGTTGTCCCAGGGTGTCCCACACTTCTTTGGAACTGGATGAGTTATCCTTCTCGATGACGTTGACCTCTGGAAAAGCATAGTTGATGAATTCGAGTCCTGCAAACATTGCGAATTCATCGTTCTGCTGGGTATTTTCAAGATATCCTGGGTGTTGATCCCATGACATGGTGGGGACGCATGTATTCTGTTCAATGATGCTCAGCTAATTTTCATTGTTCGGCTGATTTTCTTGCCCCAATATTCCTGGGTAAGGCTGCCAGATAGGCAGACCATCCATCGGGCCATAATAGTTGTGGTCAAAGTTGTCCTTCATCAGAGTGTCCTCCTCTAATGAGTTTGGTGGAGCACGGCATCCTTCCGGATCACAATCTCCGCATATCATTTCGACATCTGACCTGGGTATAAATCTCGGACTCTGTGTAGGAAAGCAAAAGGGAGTTTGCATTTCGTCCTGAGACATATAACCGTCCTTGTTAAGATAGGACTCCTATTCTTCCTCCATATCAGAGGAATCATCTTTATTGATGGTATGCACTTCTTGAGGCACTGGGTGAAGGAAACCTCCACTGTGGAAGAAGTCTTGAATGGGATGAAGACTTTCATTGCGGGTAGTAGCTCTCTGGGTACAGGTTGTAGAAAAACCAAGACCCTTCCTTGTTTTATTGTCAGTAGGAATGACTAGATATCCCCATCCTGTTGTATTGGTACTCTCGACCGCTTTGATAGCATCTTTGTATGAGGAAATGGAAGTTCCCTCTTCGGATTGATTATCCTTGCTCACCGACAGTGCTTGGAACTGAGTTCCAATAACCTCCTCGGGTTCTACACCAGTAGATGATGATAAGTTACCCACGAGCAAGGCTTGTTCTCCACAGACCGTGACGAGCTGGTTGTTCTGGACGAACTTTAACTTTTGGTGGAGGGTCGAGGTGACCGCCCCAGCCCGATGTATCCAAGGTCTTCCTAATAAACAACTGTACGTTGCCCGGATGTCCATGACCTGGAAAGCGACTTGGAAAGTGTGAGGACCAATAGTTATGGAAAGGTCGACTTCGCCGATAACCATTTTTCTGGACCCGTCAAATGCCTTGACGACGACCTCACTGGTTCTCATCGGGGGTCCTTTGAAGGATAATTGCATCAAAGTGGACTTCGGCATAACATTCAGGGCTGACCCTGTGTCTACCAGTACGCTGGCTAAAGCATTGCCCTGGCAGCTGACCGTGATATTGAGCGCCATGTTATGACGGCGACCCTCTTCAAGTAATTCCTCATCACTAAATCCCAAGTTATTGCAGGAAGTGATGTTAGAGACAATGTTATCGAACTGTCTGATTGTTACATCCTGTTCCACAAAGGCTTGCTCCAAGACTTTCTGTAGAGCCTCCCTGTGCGCTTCTGAACTGAGTAAAAGTGACAGTACAGAGATCTTTGAAGGAGTTTGTAACAGTTGATCAACAATGTTGTATTCACTCCTTTGGATGAGCTTCAACATCTCATCATCATTTTTCAAAAGGTCGGGATTACTGGATTGACCGACTGGTGGATTGGGAACTTCTGTCTGAGGTTCCTTTTCTTTGTTAAGTTCTCCAACTCCTCGGTTGAAGATTCGACCACTCCGTGTTACTCGACTGATGTCTGCAATATTCACGATGGAGGGTAATGGAATTTCCTTTCCATTCTCGACTGTTGTTGCACCGTATTTGTAAGGGATAACCTTAGTTGATTCATACGATAATGGTCTCGGTAGATAGATGACTATGGGAGCCTTCTGATTTTTCCGACCATCGTAAGCAATTTCGATCCGCTCCTGGTTGGGAACTCTCGATTCGTCAAGTAGAGGGATGATGGTACAAACATCCCTAGCCCTCTGATGATCAGAGATTACGACAACGTCCTCAATTTGATCAGCGAGGTAGTCCGGCGCCCAGTTGATTGGTCCAGAACCCGGATATGGGCGAATCTCTCTACGATCCACCTGACCCTGAAGAGCTGCTCGCACAAGGTAACATCCTTTGTTACTTTCCGAACAGACTCCACAACGTTCATAGTTGTGTGGTGGCACCTGGCCACGCCCGCTTTGAATACAATGTAACCTTACTAGGTCAGTTTCCATAGATCGAACGTCCCAACTTTGATGCCGAGTAGGGTTCCTGTTGGTAATACTAATTTGCTGGGTGTCTTCATCCATATAGATTGGAAGCCACCAGTGGTTCAACAAGTGCTGAAGGGTTTCCTAGACAAGGGCACAGCCTTGATCGATTTCGCAACCCGCCCTACAGCTCTGATAATCATGTGATACCAGGAACCCGAGTCGGACCTGTTTAGCATGTAACTCCACCAGGCTGGTATTCATCAAGCGAATATCGAAGATTTGAATCATGTTGATCTGATAGGGATTCCTATCATGGTAGTCCTGGATCCATCCAAGATCCATCTGACGCTGGAGGGCCTCTTGTACAAAAGAGCATCCCTGTTTGTTTACCGAGCAAGTTAGACAGGAACTGTAATCGTGCCGCGGCAGATTATGATACTGGCTTTGCCTGGAATGCATCGCCACCAAGTTGACATTCATTGCACGGATGTCGTGGTTCTGAATAATGTTAGAATTCGTGTAAACCATGTTAACTCCACGAACTCGGTGCTCTTGGATCCATCCGAGATCCATCTGTTCCTGTAGAGCTGATTGCACCACAGAACATCCTCGATTGCTTTTAGAGCAGATATCACACTGGTGATAGTTATGAGGTGGCACATGGCCATATCCACTCTGTCTACAATGCATCTTGACCAAGTTGGCCCTTAACAAGAGTACATCATGAATTTGATAGGTGTTGTTAGTCTCCCCCTCTATCAAATTGACTGTAGCTTTCTCGTGTTGAGGCAGCGGGTTTGTGAGAACATTAGGATTTGTATCCTTGAAAGATAAGACCCCGCTCCTAACAAGCTTTTGTACGTCAGATTTGAAATTGAGACAGTTCTCTATGTTATGCCCTGGTCCTCCTTGATGGTAAGGGCAAGTCTGATCCACCTTAAACCAAAAAGGCGGATTTTCCGGTACTGTAGGAGGGGACTTAGTCTGGACATGCCCCTTAGCCAGTAGTAACGGAAATAGTTCTGCGTACAATACGGGTATAGGATCAAATCCTGGTGGCCGCGTTGTGCAGTTGTTATTGTATGGAGGACGAGCCTGCTGAAGAGGCTGTTGAGTCCTTTGCTGATTAGGTTGGCTCTGCACAACCTGAGGTTGATACGTAGAAATAGGCGCAGGATTGATAGTAGGAGTCACAGCCGCTATTGGTTGATAACGTCGCCTTTTCTTTCCGAGAGAGATATTCCCAATATCCTGCTCTTTTTTCTTAGGGAGAGCACTACCGTATCACTTTGTACTACTTGATGATCCAGTGTCTTTGACTAGACGTCCTTCTCGGACGGCTTCCTCAAGACGAACTCCCATACCGACCATCTCGGTGAAGTCACTGGGCGCACTGGCAACCATTCTGTCGTAATAAAATGGGCTTAAGGTCTTTAAGAAGATCTTTGTCATCTCTTTTTCCTCAAGAGGTGGACAAATTTGAGCGGCAATTTCACGCCATCTCTGAGCGTATTCCTTAAAGGTTTCCTTGTCCTTTTGTGACATTGATCTGAGTTGATCTCTGTCGGGTGCCATGTCTAGATTGTATTTATATTGTTGTACGAAGGCAGTGCCAAGATCTCTGAAAGTGCTAATCGTAGCACGGTTTAAACCCATGTACCATTTTAGTGCGGCACCGGTTAAACTATCCTGAAAGTAGTGAATCAGTAAATCTTGATTCTCTGTCTGAGCTGACATTCGCCGAGCGTACATCACCAAGTGACTCTGAGGGCAAGAGTTACCCTTGTACTTTTCAAAGTCGGGCACTTGGAATTTGTGCGGGACTTTCACATTGGGGACCAAGCAGAGGTCCGCGGCGTCCTTTCCAAATAAATCCTGACCGCGAAAGGCCTGCAGTTCTTTCTGCATTCCCAGGAACTGTTCATTTAACTCATTCATTCTTTCGAACATGTTGTCGTTTCCACCAGAAGGTATCTGTGGAATCTGTCCTTCCAGGACAGTGTGTACCACGGGGGGTTGTATAGTCATTATGGCCGAGACTCTCGGTGCCTCCCGAAGTTTGTAACCTTTAGGAGCTGCTGTTATGCCCCTAGCATATTCGCTTTCCCGAAGTTTGTAACCTTCAGGCCCAGCGGTTCCTGCTGCGGTCCCCTGATCCTTATTGATCAACGGGATATATCCTTCCGAGATATAGTTAAGTGGCATGCCCTAGGGACGATCTTTCGGCATTTTGTACCTAGAATCGGACTTTTCCACTATGGGTGTTGAGGTGATCTCCGAGATCACAGTCCTTTGTAGCTGAGCTTCTGCCATGGCTTGCATGTCGTTATGAAGCTTTCTCATATCCTCTCTCAGAGCGTCGATCTCTTCTCTCAACTCTATGTTCTCTTCCTCGAGATCATCTATCTTTTTCTGACGATTGGCCCGAGTATTGTACGAATGAGACAGTTTGACTCTAGAACCGAGACACAAACGTGAGATTCGTAGGTAAGAAGAATACATGACATGAGAATGATGAATGCAATGATTATATTAATTGTTTTTTTTTTGTTTAATCAAAATAAACTTCGACAATTAGATTTCAAATATCAAACAGTGGGGAAACCCCGTTTTATTGAATTCAAAGGATTGCGAAAATAGAAATACAGTAGATTACAAGGTGCGGAAACAGAAACCTAAGCTAAGGGGTCCCGAGTCCTCTCTGGGGAGAAACCGGGTGCTGATTCTGGTACTTTCCTTTTCTTGGACCGGGGCTCTTGGGCCGTTGTCGGGTTGTCATTCCTTTGCCAAGTGAAAGGTACGAGTAAATTCCTTTGGTCATCCTAATTATCCACAGCATGTTGCTCTAAAATCTCAATCAGAGCATCCTTATCTTTCAGTAGTTGCTGTATTTTGGTACACTCTACATTGAGGGTGCGGTATTTGTTCTTCCAAGACCTCCTCTCCTGTTGAACTTTGTTGAGAGTAACCTGAAGTTTTTCTGTTTCAGTCATGAAGTACATGACAGATTCCCTCGGCGGAAGAACTCCGTGACGAGAATAAGGCATCTTTAGCTTGAGAGCTCTAGTTTGTACCCAATGGAGATAAGGCTCCACCGAGACACAGTCCGGTTTTCCTAGAGACTCTCGTCCTTTCTTATGAACACGTTTCCAAGCGTGCACTATTTCCATCTTTAGTGCCCTGTCATTTTCTCCTTCTTTGAAGAAAAGACCCTCCAGATGAGTATTACGCGGGACATGCCTCATCGGGTATCCAAATTGACGACGAACCAATACTGGATGGTAATTGATTCCTCCCTTAGTTCCTATGAGGGGTACGTTGGGGAAGTTTCCACAACGGTGAATGATCCTGATCCCGTCATAAATCCTATTGCACTAATCTATATCAGAGTTGGTAAGAGACATGATTTTCTGCGACCAACGCAAGGCACTCTTATGATCCCAAAACACAGCAGACTTAGGCAAATGAGAGATAACCCATTTGTATAGCAGGGGTACACAGCATGTGATCATCCCTCCGCTGTACAAATTGTTTAAGTGTACAGAATGATACGCATCAGCGAGCAAAGTTGGCACAGGGTTTCCAATGAGAAAAACCTTAATGGCGTTGATATCGACGAAGCTATTAATGTTGGGAAACAGAAATAACCCATAGGTGAGTAAGACAAAGATGCTTTCAAAAGCAGTCATGTTCCCTATACTAGCGAAGTACAGAGCCTTCTTTGTCAGGAACTGGGCTGGAAAACCTGGGAGCCCACCCTTGGTGGTCATGTGAGTCTTGACTTTCGACTCATCCAAATAAATTGCTCTTGCAATGGTTTGATCTTTTGGAATTTCTTCCAGTCCAGAAGAAGGAGCTCGATCAGTAATATGTAAATCGGTTAGGTGAGAATACTCCTCCAGCGTTGGTGCGAGCTGGTAATCTGGGAATGTGAAACAGTGATAGACCGGATCGTAAAATTGAATGAGTGCCTCCATGAATCCTTCAATCACATGGACTCTTAACAGAGGTAGCAGACCTCCGTACTTGGCTCTGAAAGCTTCAGGGTTAGTGATCATCCTCGCTAATCCTCTCAAATCCTCAAGTTTTGGAACCCTGAAGGTATACTTATGAGTTCTCCTTCGACCGAAGTCCATGAGCGCAACCTTTTTCTCTGACATTTGCAATCATTGTCTTAGTTTAATTTGAAAAGGAGAGACTAGAAGAGATGTTTTTCTTTGATGTAATGTTTTTTTAGATGAATGCATGAATGCAGCACACAAAAACATAGAAAAAACATGGGGTCAAAGGGTCGGTGTCATGAAGTCAAGGCTCTACCCCCCCCCCCCTCCCCAAAAAAAGGATTATACTAGTGATTTTTGTACCTGTCTCTCAAAATCATCAGTTCTTGTCGAGAAAACACCAGCGGGCCGGGAACCGTGCTAGGTGATGTTTTTCGAAGAACCATCAGAAGAGGGTAGTATCGCGTGACAACCATTTCCAATAGTTTCCGCACTACTAAAAGAGGTTTATCCTAGGTGTATACTCAATCTTTCTGTTATTTCTGTGCTTTTGTGGTTGACATTTATTTTGCTAAAACTATTATAGCAGCAAGATGTTGAATCTTAATGTTCTAAGTGGCTGCTTTCAACATGTCGAATGAAGATGTCCCATACCAGCTCATAGGACATCGCGATGTGGATTCAGTTTTAATGCAGATTCTGTTACTATGAATTGTTACTGAATATTCTGTGAGTATTTGGTTATCCTAGGTGGCATCCAAAGCATTTTTGGATTGTGGTTATTTGTTGGTTTTTCGGATTTGCTGCTGTTTCTAATTATGGAGACATAATAGGAAACTTTAGATTGAAGACCTATTTTGTTGGAGTTATTTTTGCAGATTTGTGAGCAGTCTATTTGCTACGTTTTTGAAGCCCAATTCAGTCCAGATTAATTGCTATATATTGACTGATGTAAACCTAGTTTTAGGCGTGGAACTTACTTGTGTTTTGTTAGGGTTTTGGAGTGTATTTTGTGAGCCTAACTGGTATCATTCTGATAACAGTATAAGGACTGATTTTTGTGTTGTAAGTTCTGTCAAGTTACTCATAAGCTTTTAAGCATTGAGTTTCTTGTGTGTCAATTCTCATAAGCTGTGAAGTATTGAGGATTGTGTGTTTTGAAAGTGTGACTTTCGGTTTGTTTCTTGTGTGGAAAGGTACCAATCACGGGCTGTGGTTGTAGAGGGATTTGAGGAGGGCCTCATACCTAGGTGAGTCTTAGGTAGAAGTCATAGGAAGGGTAGTGATTAAGTGATCAGATTATTCGGTTGTTGTATGATCTGTGAATTGATACTATCGTATATTGATTTCGTCCCTGGCTTGATAGCCCCCAGAGTAGGTGTGTTAGACCGAACTGGGTAAACATATCACTGTGTTATTTACTTTCTGCACCGTTACTTTATTTGTTATCTTGTTCATTGTGTTGGATATCAGTGTCTCAACATCTATATAGGACATCTGATATCTGTGCCAGAATTTCAATTGGCATCAAGAGCTCGCACCCTTTTTGGTTTTGGGTGAGATTCAGGGAAGGTACTTTCTGGTACAATGGACAAGGATGGAGGATTTCTGAACAAACCACCTCTGCTTGATGGTTCCAACTATGACTACTGGAAACCAAGGATGATAGCATTCATCAAATCCATGGATGATCAAGCATGGAAAGCTGTTATAAAAGGATGGGAGCCCCCAAAGGTTAAAGATGAAAAAGGTACCCCTACCGATGTGGTGAAGGAAGAGGAAGACTGGGATGATGCAGATTACAAAGGGTCTGTGGGAAATTCCAAAGCCATGAATGCATTATTCAATGGAGTCAACAAGAATATATTCAGGTTGATTGAACATTGCACCATTGCAAAAGAAGTGTGGGAGGTCTTGAAGGTGGCTCATGAAGGGACTTCAAAGGTGAAAATGTCAAAACTTCAGCTTCTCACCAGCAAGTTTGAGAGTTTGAAGATGAAGGAAGATGAGAGCATTCATGACTTCCACATGAACATTATTGAGATAGCTAATGCCTCTAGTGCCCTAGGTGAAAAGATGTCTGACAGCAAACTAGTCAGAAAAATCCTCAGATCTCTACCTAAGAGATTTGACATGAAAGTGACTGCTATAGAGGAAGCTCAGGATATAGACAAGATGAAGGTGGATGAACTGGTGGGATCTCTTCAAACATTTGAATTAGGGATCAGTGAAAAGTCTGAGAAGAAGAAGAGCATAGCTTTTGTGTCAAATGCTGGTGACTCAGAAGATGAAGGTGACCTGGTCAGAGATGAAGGGGTGTCTAAAGATCTGGTATTGCTAGGAAAACAATTTAACAAAGTGTTGAAAAGGATTGACTGGAAGTCGAGAGCAAATGCTCAGAACAAGTCACTCGACATCAGCAAGAACCAGGATGGAGGCAGAAGATCCAGAACTGAAGAAGACTCCAATCAAGGGAAGAGAGTTCAGTGCTTCGAATGTGAGGGATATGGGCACATAAAGACTGAGTGTCCCACGTATCTCAAAAGGCAGAATAAGGGCTTATCAGTGTCTTGGTCAGAAGGAGAGTCTGAGAGTGATCTTGAAGAAGAATCAGCAAAATTGGTGACAGCCTTGACTGGGATCTGTAAGGCTGATGGAGAAAATACTTGTGAGTCTGAATCTGACAAAGAATCCTATGTTGGAGAACTCACTAAGGAAGAAGTCTTCACAGGGTTTTCAGAATTGTGTATCAAGAATGAAGAAAGGTGCCAGATAATATTGGAACAGAAGATTCTGATAGCTCAACTAAAAGTTGAGAAGGAAGAACACTTATCAACCATTGCTGATCTGAAAGAGGAGGTTGAATGGCAAAAGTCAAAACTTAACAATATGACCAAATCTATAAGAATGCTGAACAATGGTACCACGCAGCTGGATGAGTTCCTTCAGAATGGGAAAGAAGCTGGAAATGTGCAAGGCCTTGGTTTTAACAATCAAGCAGAGACTTCCAAGAAGCCTGTATTGAAGTTTGTTCCTCAGAAAATAAAGCAAGAAGTGGGGATGTCAAATCACATGTTTCAACATCAGATGAAGCATCAGAAAAGAGTTTGTAGATCAAAGTATAAACCATGGAGATGCCATTACTGTGGCAAGATTGGTCACTTAAAGTCCTTTTGCTACAAGCTGCACGGCTATCCCAAAACTGTTCAGCAACAAAATAAAGGACAGAGTTGGGGTAAAGTGAAGAGAAGATGGATTCCTAGACAAATGATGGCTGGTCTCATAGCACATACCTCTCTTAGAGCATCTGCAAGAGAAGATTGGTACTTTGATAGTGGTTGTTCAAGACACATGACTGGTGTGAAGAAATTATTGTCAGATATTAAGCCTCACTCCACCAACTATGTCACTTTTGGGGATGGATCAAAGGGTGAAATAAAAGGTGTTGGAAAGCTGGACTACACAGGACAACCAAATCTGGATCGTGTTCTATTTGTCAAAGGGCTGACCGCAAATTTAATCAGTATAAGCCAATTGTGTGATGTAGGTCTCAAGGTAAATTTCACCAAATCTGAATGTCTAGTAACCAATGAGAAAGATGAAGTTGTTATGAAGGGTACCAGGTCTAAGGATAACTGCTATCTTTGGAATCCTCAAGAACCTGAAAATCTGTCTACTTGTTTGATGTCAAAGGAAGATGAAACCAAACTGTGGCATCAGAAATTGGGTCACTTACACTTGAAAGGGATGAAGAAGGTTATGTCAAGTGAAGCTGTTAGAGGTATTCCCAAGCTGAAGATTGATGAGGATAAAATATGTGGTGAATGTCAAGTTGGGAAGCAAACAAGGATGTCACACAAGAAGCTTCAACATCTTACCACAACTTCCAGAGTTCTAGAACTTCTTCACATGGACTTAATGGGACCTATGCAGGTTGAAAGTCTTGGTGGGAAGAAGTATGCCTATGTTGTCGTAGATGACTACTCCAGATTCACTTGGATAAGTTTTATCAGAGAAAAGTATGAAGTGTTTGCAGCCTTTAAAGAATTGTGTCAAAGAATTCAATGGGAAAAGGATTGTGGTGTTGTTCGAATCAGAAGTGACCATGGGAAAGAATTCGAAAATAGCAGATTTGAAGAGTTCTGCTTATCTGAGGGAATCACTCATGAATTCTCATCACCTATCACTCCTCAGCAGAATGGTGTGGTGGAACGCAAGAACAGGACTATACAAGAGTGTGCAAGAGTCATGATTCATGCCAAAAAGCTTCCATATCATTTTTGGGCTGAAGCAATGAATACTGCTTGCTATATACACAATAGGGTGACTATCAGATCAGGTACTTCTGCCACTCTTTATGAGCTATGGAAAGGTAGAAAGCTAAATGTGAAGTATTTCCATGTGTTTGGTAGTAAGTGCTATATCTTAGCAGATCGTGAGCAGAGGCGAAAGATGGATCCTAAGAGTGAGGAAGGAATATTTTTGGGATACTCTACAAACAGTACAGCATATAGGGTATTTAATTCCAGAACTAAGGTGATGATGGAATCCATAAATGTGGTGGTTGATGACTCTGGCAAAGACGAAGATGTCCCAGATGATGTTGGAGCATGTCTGCCCATGAACAATGAAATCTCCCAAGACATTGAGTCTGTAGAAGATAGTGCTCAAGAAACCAACACTATACCTGAGAATGAAGAGGTAGAGGATGCTAACAGGGGACCATCTATAAGGATTCAGAAGGATCACCCTAAGGAATTAATTATTGGAGATATGAATGAAGGTGTAAGAACCAGAACAAGGGAGACTGTGTCAAATGCTTGCTTTGTGTCAAAGATTGAACCAAAGAATGTCAAAGAAGCATTGACAGATGAGTTCTGGATAAGTGCTATGCAAGATGAACTTTGTCAGTTCAAGAGGAATGAAGTCTGGGAACTGGTACCACAACCACCAGGAACAAATGTGATTGGAACAAAATGGGTTTATAAGAATAAGTCTGATGAGCAAGGAGTTGTTACCAGGAACAAAGCCAGATTAGTTGCTCAAGGATACACACAGATTGAAGGAGTAGAATTCGATGAAACATTTGCGCATGTGGCTCGATTGGAATCCATCAGATTGTTGCTAGGAGTGGCATGTTTGTTGAAATTCAGATTGTTTAAATGGATGTCAAGAGTGCTTTTCTGAATGGCTATCTTAATGAGGAAGTCTATGTTGAATAGCCTAAAGGGTTTGTGGATCCAAATTTTCCTGATCATGTTTACAAGCTGAAGAAGGCTTTGTATGGGCTGAAACAAGCTCCACGAGCTTGGTATGAAAGACTGACTGAGTTCTTAGTCAACAATGGGTACAGGAAGGGTGGTATTGATAAAACTCTTTTTGTCAAGGAGAAGGATGGGAAACTAATGATTGCTCAGATTTATGTAGATGATATTGTGTTTGGTGGGATGTCGGATGAAATGGTCCAACATTTTGTCAACCAAATGCAATCTGAATTTGAGATGAGCTTGGTGGGTGAATTGACCTACTTTCTCGGATTACAAGTCAAGCAGATGGAAGACTCCATGTTTATTTGTCAGAGCAAATATGTGAGGAACATTGTGAAGAAGTTTGGACTGGATAATGCCAAACATAAGAGGACTCCTGCTCCTACTCACTTGAAGTTATCCAAAGATGAAAAGGGAGTGAATGTTGAACAAAGTTTGTATAGAAGTATGATTGGAAGTCTACTGTATCTTACAGCAAGTAGGCCAGACATCACTTTTGCTGTTGGTGTGTGTGCAAGATATCAAGCAGAACCCAAGGTCAGTCACATCAATCAAGTGAAGAGAATTCTAAAGTATGTGAGTGGTACATGTGATTATGGGTTGCTTTACTCCCATGACTCAAGTCCCATTTTATTAGGTTACTGTGATGCTGATTGGGCTGGAAGTGCTGATGATAGGAAGAGTACCTCTGGAGGATGTTTCTTTTTGGGAAATAATCTTATTTCATGGTTTAGCAAGAAGTAAAATTCAGTATCCCTTTCTACTGCTGAAGCTGAGTACATAGCAGCTGGAAGTAGCTGTGCTCAACTGGTATGGATGAAGCAGATGTTATATGAGTATAATGTCACACGAGATGTCATGACACTATTTTGTGACAACCTGAGTGCTATTAATATTTCCAAAAATCCTGTTCAACATAGCAGGACTAAGCACATTGATATCAGGCATCACTTCATCAGAGAACTAGTGGAGGACAAAGTCATAACTCTTGAGCATGTGAGCACAGAAAATCAGCTTGCTGACATATTTACCAAGGCTCTGGATGCAGTTCGGTTTGAAAACCTGAGGAGCAGACTTGGGGTGTGCATTCATGAAGAACTATAGCAATCAATGGTCCTTCTGGCTGCCAGATTGACAAGACTAAAGGTTCTGGTAGTGCAGTGTGTGAATGAAGGGAAAATGCTGGAGTTTGTGCATGACATTTGGGCATGTGAAGTGGTGTGCATCTACTCTCTGATGCAGTTTAATCTGGTTTATTTTTTCTTTGACTTGTTCTACTTGCCTTTGTCATATTTATGGCTAAAAAGGGGGAGTAGTATGTGTGGATGTTGTGTGGCTGTTCGTGTAGGGAGTGTTGTGTGCTTGTGCTGCTGCAGTAGTTGAGGGGGAGAATGTGGAATGTTGCTGCTGTTGAGGGGGAGTTTTGCCAGGCTGCTATGATGTGTTGTTTGCAGCTGAAGGAGAGTGCTGCTATGCTGGATATCTGCTATGATGTGTTGTTTGCAGCTGAAGGGTGCTGGATATTTTTTGCTGTGTGCTGCTGGTGTTTTCGCTGCTGTCTGATATATGGATATTTTTTTCTTTTTGTGCTTCTTTACAAGTTTTTTGTGTGTGTGTGTAGTTTTAGCCAAAATAAGCCAAAGGGGGAGATTGTTATTTTTGTGCTTTTGTGGTTGGCATTTATTTTGCTAAAACTATTATAGCAGCAAGATGTTGAATCTTAATGTTCTAAGTGGCTGCTTTCAACATGTCGAATGAAGATGTCCCATACCAGCTCATAGGACATCGCGATGTGGATTTAGTTTTAATGCAGATTCTGTTACTATGAATTGTTACTGGATATTATGTGAATATTTGGTTATCCTAGGTGGCATCCAAAGCATTTTTGGATTGTGGTTATTTGTTGGTTTTTCGGATTTGCTGTTGTTTCTAATTATGGAGACATAATAGGAAACTTTGGATTGAAGACCTATTTTGTTGGAGTTATTTTTGCAGATTTGTGAGCAGTCTATTTGCTGCGTTTTTGAAGCCCAATTCAGTCCAGATTAATTGCTATATATTGACTGATGTAAACCTAGTTTTAGGCATGGAACTTACTTTTGTTTTGTTAGGGTTTTGGAGTGTATTTTGTGAGCCTAACTGGTATCATTCTGATAACAGTATAAGGACTGATTTTTGTGTTGTAAGTTCTGTCAAGTTACTCATAAGCTTTTAAGCATTGAGTTTCTTGTGTGTCAATTCTCATAAGCTATGAAGTATTGAGGATTGTGTGTTTTGAAAGTGTGACTTTCAGTTTGTTTCTTGTGTGGAAAGGTACCAATCACGGGCTGTGGTTGTAGAGGGATTTGAGGAGGGCCTCATACCTAGGTGAGTCTTAGGTAGAAGTCATAGGAAGGGTAGTGATTAAGTGATCAGATTATTCGGTTGTTGTATGATCTGTGAATTGATACTATCGTATATTGATTTCGTCCCTGGCTTGGTAGCCCCCAGAGTAGGTGTGTTAGACCGAACTGGGTAAACATATCACTGTGTTATTTACTTTCTGCACCATTACTTTATTTGTTATCTTGTTCATTGTGTTGGATATCAGTGTCTCAACATCTATATAGGACATTTGATATCTGTGCCAGAATTTCACTTTCCACATGCGGCATCACACGCAATCCCATTAGCAGAAAAATTAACTCAGATATCAATTAAGAAAAGCAGTATATATATTTGTCCTAAAGTCCTAGACTTTAAAGAGCTATGAATCCTATGTTCCTGACAAAAATGGCTCCCCGACGGAGTCGCCATTCTGTGGTACCTTCCCACCTTTAAAGGTTTTGACCTAAGATCCTAGTGAAGTCAAAAAAATTCCTATCCCAGTGAAATCCCCAAAAAAGGAAAGAAAGAAAGAAAAAGGCCCCACGGTGGGCGCCACTTTTCTGTGGCGGCCACCGCCATGAAAATGACTTGTCCAAAGTTTCCACCTTAAATTATAAGAAAGAAAGATGAGAAGGGCCACACGGTGGGCGCCACTTTTCTGTAGCGAGCAATTTTGGACGTGGTTCTTAAGCACTGTCGCTCTGGGGTTATTACAGGTCGATTCATTTTTTATCCTATTGAGCTGACTAAGGAAGGGAAATAGATGTCTCCAATTAACCCTACTTGCATACTGAGTTTAAACAGCGGTCTGTTAGGTTACGGATGCTATATGGTAATGGGGCCTCTTTCTTCTTACTTTGTTTAGAACGAAACACCGGGAATGTTCATGGGGAATTTTGTTAGGATGCTAGGACTGATGCTTTTCGATTGATATGTGAAGGTATGGGATTTGCGGCTTTGGATTAGTGTGCTCGCTAAGATTTTTCTTTCAATCTTATGCTTACGTATTCCCGTTTACCGAAACAGGGAAATCAGAGCGATCGTAGTTCCTCCTATTCTATGGGAGGAAATGGTGTTTTGGTGTCTTGTTCAAAGCCCAAGACGTGAAGCTGAAAAGGTGGTTTATATCTTGTTCAAAGCCCAAGATGTGAAGCTGAAGGGTCTATTTGTATCTTGTTCGAAGCCCAAGATGTGAAGCTAAAAGGGTGTTGTCTTTAGAGAGAATTTGTCATCTCTAAAGGGGGTCAGTTTGTCACGATGTTGGGTGACTGACTATAAAGGAGGATTACTTTAACTGGGATATGTGAATCCTAGCAATGCCATAATTTCCTTTAGGGTTTTAACCTGAAGGAGAAGACTTTAACTCAGTGTAGAGCAATGTTATCTTTCCTTAGGAATTTCTCATGCTAAAAGAGGGACAGTGGCATGGATGTAAATAATCCAGAGGCTTGCCGCTTACAGCAATTAGATGAAAGGAGTTGTTGATGTTTGTATCCTATGAACGAGGCACAGTTTTCATGCTAAAAGGTTGATTGACTCAACCGGGGGTTTTCTTATACAAAGCCCAAGAGGAGGCTATTGACCCAACAAGAGGATGCTTTTGTGTCTTGTACGAAGCCCGAGAGGGAGGCTAAAAGGAGTTGACTCAACAAGAGAGTGCTTTTAGATGTGTCTTGTACGAAGCCCAAGACGGAGGCTAAAGGTTGACTCAACAAGAGAGTCTTTTATACTCAACAAGAGAGTGTTTTTGTATCTCGTACGAAGCCCGAGATGGAGGCTAAAAGGTTGACTCAACAAGAGAGTCTTTTATACTCAACAAAAGAGTGTTTTTGTATCTCGTACGAAGCCCGAGATGGAGGCTAAAAGGTTGACTAAACAAGAGAGTCTTTTATACTCAACAAGAGAGTGTTTTTATATCTCGTACGAAGTCCGAGATGGAGGCAAAAAGAGAGATTGACACAACAAGAGAGTCTTTTTGTATCTCGTACGAAGCCCGAGATAGAGGCTAAAAAGATTGCTGTTTTAGTTGAGTGACAGGTCCAGTAGGTTGGTTAAAAGAGAAAATCATTTCTTATAAAGAGACTGATTAAAGGTAAGGGTATGCTTTAGGATTGATCAGAGGATCAGGGTTATTTCCTGTTCTTTAAGGAAATGGGGAATCCAGAGGGTATTGGAGACTGTCCGAGTCTACTGGTGTTTTCCCTACTTGAGAATGCCTTCGAGACTCAAGGAGATTAGACTGTCCAAGTCTAGAGTTTTATCTTTTGTACTATGCTTAAAGAAACAGTAGTACTACGTTCACGGTAGAAAGATCTAGACTCTTTGAAAGACTGTTTTATTAAGATGACTAATTTCTGTTCCTATACCTCTAGGAGACCGTCGGGACAATTTGTACGAAGCCCAAGAGGAGGCTGGAAACTTTTAAGAAGCCGAGGGACAATTTGTACGAAGCCCAAGAGGAGGCTCTCTTCCTGAAGGAAGAATCCTTATACGAAGCCTAAAAGGAGGTTGTGAATACTTCTAAGAAGCCGTAGGGTCCTTGTACAAAGCCGTAGTGTAAGCCGTATGGTCCTTATACAAAGCCGTCTCTTGAGTTTCTTCCAAATTCTCTAACTTTCCTGGCTTGATCTATTCTCTGTGAATAAGTGAGGCCCAAAAGTAGGTTTGTATTTACAAAGGATTGGGTCTTACACTCTATTAGAGGCCCAAAAGTGTTTGAAATTGTTTGATGAGGGTGAAAATCAAAGAAACCCTAATTTGTTATTCTTTAAAAGTAAATATTTAAAGAAAATCAAATAAAATACCAAATAAGTTTGAATAAACCATTTGTGATTTTTGTTTAAGGTTTGAGAAATGAGGGATTAATCACAAGGTGAATTAAAACTCACTTGGTTTTGATTTTCAAAGTAAATATTCACTTTTAAAATGTTTAAAAACATTAAAAAGGAATTTATTCACAAAAATACTAACTATATTAAATAAATAATATAAACTTAATTTTTTTGTGGAATAAAATATTTCAACATTTTTGTGATTTTTTACAAAAAGAACCAATCAAAAATAATTAAAATTGAAGGAGTTATTAATTTTCCAATTAATTAATAAAACATGAAAATATTGGAAAAAATAGCAAAAATGTGAGAAAACACAAAATGGCATGGGTGGGGTTTGAACCCACGACCTCAAGGTTATAGGACACGCGCCTTACCACTGGGATGGTGATACATCCATTGCTTGAAGTGAAACCACAAATATACAAGGCTTGCCTTGTTTTTGGCCTGGCCCAAGGCAAGGCAAGGCAAGTTTTGGGTCAGAAACGTGAAGGTCATTACTTTCTCATTTCTCCATGGTTTGAGACAAAATTTATATGCATCTGGCCTAGAATTTCACAAGGAATCCAATGGTGGTGGTATTTTTTCCAGATCACACTCCCTCCTCAAAATCCGATAGTGGTTTTGAAAAAGGCCTATAATTGTATTTTCTATGCTACACTTTGATACAGGCATGAATTACATGATGAATTGGTTCAAACACAACATATGTAACATGTATGAGGTGTGTGTGATCAGTGGACTTCAAAGCAATGCATGTTTTGGAAAGTTCAAGTCATGATGCTTACCTCTTTTTGAGCTTTTGGAGTTTTCTGTGCAATCTGCCAAACTTCTTGTTCCAAAAATGGTTTGATGCTTTGGACACTCTCAAATGATCCCTTAGAAGCTTTTAGGATGGTTGGAATCAGCTGGAACCTGCAAAAACACAAACTGGCCATTTCTTGCAAAAGGGGTTTAAATGACCAAAATAGCAACTCTCTCAAATGGTGTTCCAGATGGGGGGAACCATTTGGGACAGTTTAAGGATGTTATTTGGAGTGTGTTTGAGGTTTTATCTGGTTTTGAAAGTGTCTGAATCAAGACATGGCTTGAAAAATCCACAAAAGGCCTATTTTGAGGTTTTGAGAGGTGACTTTGTGATTTTGGTGTTACAGGTCACTTTTGATAGTTTGGATCACCTACATATGATGTTTATGAGGTGTTAGGATCATGAGTTGTGATGGAAATGCTCTCTAACTCAAAAACTCAGAGTTACCTTGCTAAAGAAGGCATTTTGGCCTAAAGAGATGGATTTTGAGGAAAGCATCTGTTTGATGGCTTTGGTGTACTCAAACTGAGCACAAATGAGCTCTATTTATAGTAGAGCAAGTTTTTTTTAGGATCAATAGTGAATGGCAACTGCAGTAGAGGTTTGGCTAATTGTTGCACTTTGGAATCCAAGTCTCCTCTAGCCATTGACTAGAGGTTAGGGCACAGGGTTGTGGTCCCCTTGGTCTTGGATAAGTCTTGACTGAATTCAGTTGCAAATGTGTCAGTCCATGCCACCTTGGTGTATGTATTGAATGCTCCAATCCAAAATTGGAGTCTTGTCCCTCTTTTAGGCAATTCTAGGTTTGGCATGCTACTTCTTGTTCCAAGGACTTTGGAGGCTTGGCTCAGTGTTTGTCCCCTTTAAATTTGATCCTCATATGTGTCCAAAGTGATGACAAGGCTTGGAATTATTTGATTTTTCCAAATCGAGCAAAAATGCAAAATTCTACCTAGCCTTGGCAGTTTTCAGCAAGGCATATTGCCATTGTCATATCTCATGGCCCAAGTGGAATTTGGTGATGTTCTTGGCCATTTTGGAAATCCCTCATATGATACAACAACTGTTTTATCATATTTGGTTTTGATGCCTTTTGGATCCAAGTGAAAAATCCCCCCTACATTTGGAAAAAGTGAAGGCAGATTCTGACTTAGTGAAAATTTCACTAAGTGTTGGAAAAAAGTGACATTTTCACTTTTTGTGATTTTGATCATTCCATAACTCAAAATCCATGATGAATTTGGAAGGAGGTCAGTTTTAAGCTTTTGTAGAGGGCAGTGAGATCTACAAATCAAGCTTTGGATGGGGAAAATGGCTTTGTGGTTTAGGAGTTATGATCCTCCAAAGTTGGTACCCTTGCCACTTTGTTCATAACTTAGAAAATTTTCGAAGTTTTTATGGTTACCCCTTTTACAAGCTATCCCACTTTTCTTGATTTTTCTTGATGAATGATGATTCAAATCATACATTAACATCATTTTAGGGTTAAAAAACCATTTTTGTGAAAAATCTCAAAAAGTCAAAGTTGACTTTTGTGCACAGTTGACTTTTTGTTAGATGAATTCCAAACTGTACGATCCTCTATGAAATCAAGTCCTTGACCTAAATCAAACTTGATGGATTGATTTCATAGGTGTTATAGGGTGTATTGAATCATGTCCTAGGGTTTGGGAGCATGTCCTGGTCAAAAGTCAAAGCTACAGTTGACTTTTCTCGAGAAACCCTAATTGTGGTACTGGCTCATGAGGTCTTGGCTCATGATTTGTCCCAAAAGTCAACTTAGGGGTAAATTAGGTCAAGAAACGCTAATTCCTGATTTTTGATGTATGCATCCCCTGAGGTCAAATTGACTTGATGCTTAGCCCATGAGGTTCCATGGAGTATTTTAGGATATGCTTTGAAGCATTGGCTCATGCCCAGAGGAAAATTTCTATCTGGAGGCCCTGGTCGACCAAACCCTAATTTGGTGACACTGGCGATCTTGAGGCTTGACCCACCTGGAAGGGAGCATCCTTGTGCTTAATCCTTAAAGTGGGAGTCCTCTTGATCTATTGTAGATGTTTGAGAGGTTAGAAAAGTTGAAGATCATGTCATTTCTTGATTGATCCTTTGTCTAAGAACTCTGAGAGGCCTTGAAACCCTAATTTTGACTGTAGTAAGTGTTCACCCATCTTTGGGGAGACTGATGAGGCAAGATGGTTCATCCATATTGTGATGATGATTTGCACAATGATGGGAAATCTTAGTGGTCAAAATTTGGGGTATGACACAAGTTATGTTTTAAACCTTAAAAAAAAATACATCCTCAATATTTGGATTAGGATACTTACCAGCCCTTCCACAACCTATAATCATTATTTTGTTATTATCACCGTACGAAACAAATGTTAGGCAAGAATAGTAGATTACAACGGTCTATAGGGGGTGAGTAGACCTCTTTAAAAATCTGACTGGTTTTAAAAAAATTACTTTCGATAGAAATGTGACCATAGATTTTCAAAAAATAATCTGCATGGCAGAATCATTGCATGTAAAAGAGATTATGGTTTTTGGATGGTTCATATAAGGTACTCAATATAAATACACAAGCAGCAGGTGATTGAAACGAACAAATTAACCAAACAGAAAATTTGTTGTATTGAATTAATAATCGATTTACATAAGATGTGTAATTGTACAAATTTTATACAAAAGGTTTATAAAATTATAATCAATAACAAGTTCTCTTAAAGATCCAATCTAACAAAACCTTTATGCAATTAATAAATCGCTACCAAAGGCACAAACAGACCTAGCCACTCTGATTATAAGAAAGCAACAAAAAACCTAAACATGCAATGCTATAAAAATGTGTGTGAGAGAGAGAGAGAGAGTACATATAGATTTATAGTGGTTTAATTCTATCATCCTGATAGGAGCTTAATCCACTCTTCAATGGTTTCCCATTTTAACTTGTTTTCTTCTACTATGATATGACATTCTTTACAAGTATTTTTAGTATAATCGCAATTCGAATGTTGAAAATGTAAACAATTTTATATATGAATCCTTAATGACTTACATATTGTAACTGAAATTCTGGTATCAGACGTGTGATGTTAAGTGCGATGTCACAACAACACACTCTGCACAATGGACAAATTAAACAGCAGAATAACACACCAAAATGTTCACCCAGTTCGGTCTAACTACCTACGTCTGGGGGCTACCAAGCCAGGGATGAAATTCACTACTTGTAGAATTAAATTACAGACTCAACAACCCAGTTGACAATCTCCTAATCTTAATTCCTACTAGTGACTTTCTACCTAAGAAACCACTTAGATATGAGAACACTACTCAATCCCTAAAACAACACTCAAGGAACAACCTCTTTGAGCAACCTTGATCTTACTTCACAGCTTTGATCAAGTAATAACTCTCTATTGCTTCACAGCTTCTAAGAGAGGACAGAAAACGACTCACCAATTCAACCTAGAATGGTGTATACACAACTCGTACAAAATACTCAAGACACTCAGCCTATGCTCTTGATCTTCTCTCTGTATTTCTATACTTTTTCCTTTGGTCTTATGCGCTTTATATAGCCACCTGAATTTGGGCTTAGACTCCTGCAATATCTGACTTGATCTGTTATTTAAAACTGAATCTTCAAAACAGATATTCTCCTAAAATCTTTTCAAATCTTCAACCTTTTAAATCTCCTACAAATCTGCACCAGATCTCCTATGCAGCGAAAAATATCTATCCCAAGATATTCTCATCCAATGGGACTAACAGCTCTCCATAATTCCAGCTAACACGCAAACCCAAACAACATCACAAACCTGGTGTTCTTAATTCTGCAGATCTAATGTCACAACATTGCTTGTGACATCAGACATCCAACTTAACTCTTAACATAATCCAATGCTAAGACTCAATGTTATGACATCACCCATATGACATCAGACATTGAACAACTTCACTACTTAACACAGCCCAGTGTTAAGACTTAATGTTGCAATATCACCACCTGGACATCAACATTGAACATACTTTGTTTTACCAAAATTCCAGCCAATCCAAGAAACTAACAATCTCCCCCTTTGGCTAATTTTGGCTAAAATAATCTCTGCACCTTCAGAGACTTCAGCAGCAGAATAAACTTCAATATTTTTGAATCTTCAAGCAGCAGCATCTTCAATACATAAAGACTTCACTTCACACAAAGCTCTGCTGCAGTACCATCTTTAACAGCTGCACATATTTCAACATTAGCAGCAATGATCACTCCTCCTCAATGCAACAACCAGCATAGCAGCTGCTCAGCAGTTCATCAAATACTCCCCCTTAATTTTTGCACTTCTGCACCATAACATCAGCAATCAGCTACATCGTCTGCAGCATACTCCTTGGCGACAATCAACTCCCAACTCCCTTTTGACTGCAGTGCAGCATTTGTACTCTTGGCACTGACATATTTGAATCTCTTTGATACTCTTGGCTTTCTTGGCTACTTCTCCCCCTTTTTAGCCACAATTTGACAACCTTCCACCAGAAGCCCTACTAACTACAGTTAGTACTATCCTAGCTCTCATTGTCAGTCTCACTGTTAGCAACCAGACATAACAAATCATAGAACAAAAACATAAAGAGTGCATATTCAGCACAATATTCATATTACAAGCCGAGCACACCAGTGCAGAAACAACATTGCAGAAACATAAAACTAAAACTACTAACTAAGAAAAGCATTAAAAGCTTTGATCATCTGAGCTGAGATCATCATTATCTTCTTCATCTTCTTTTGAGCTGTCATTATCAGACTCAACTTTCTTATCAGCAACTTCTTTTTATGTCATCTTCAGAGTCATAAGTAATCTTTTGAACTTCTCCTTTCTTTCAGTGCTTACTATGATGGCTTCATCTAATTCTTTACAGGCTTCCTCTAGTTCAGAAATCATATCAGTCTTGACATGAGTATGATGACTAGATGTTGAGGCAGATGCCTTGACATAATCATGTTTTCCTTCAAACAGCTTCTGATGAAAAGACAAGTCAGGCTTCTTTCTACACACAATATCATACTGGTGAAGAATCCCAGGATGCTGAGACAGAATTATCCCACAAATGAGGGATGGAAATGCAATAGGTAATTTCACAGCTCTTGTTTCAGCATGCTTGATAGTCTGATTATAAATGTAAGAGCTATAATCAATTAGTCTCTTTGTTCCAATGGCATAAACTAATTTGCCCAAACCAGCAGAAACAGAGGTCTTGTGGTTAGTAGGAACCCAGTTAACAACACCTATTCTATGAAGAAGAGCATATTTCACACTTAATAAACTTGCTGATAACTTCCCTTTTGAAGGTTAAACTTCTACCTGACCAGCTGTGATTTCTTTGCAGATAACATTATTAGAAACTTCTAATTCTCCATAATCTTCCTCACTTCTTCCTAAGTAGGCATTGATCACCTTAGGAGAGAACCAGACACACTTACCCCTGACGGTAACTCTTCTGAAAGTTAAGCTTTTGCTGTCATTAATAGACTCAGGGATATTCACTATAAATTCTCTGACCAGTCTATCATAGCAACTAGTCAATCCTGACACAGTCCTTATGAGACCAGCAAACTTAATTAGATCTACAATTCCAGTAGACTCTAAGTCATCTGTAACTAGCTCTCTTTCCAGAGCTATCCTTCTTTGGCTCACACAATTCCACATGGATGCACTTCTGGCACAGTGAAATGAGATGTTATCAGGCACTTAATCAGCAGCTATGTTCCTCACAGGGTTGATGTCTTGAACATCACACTCTGAATCTGATTCTTCCCTGATTCTCCTCTTCTTGCCAGACATGGCAACTTTGCTCCATGACTTGGGAGAGTCTGCAACTGAAGTCCTTTTCTTATCCTTGACCATATTTTCATTAGGAAGTGACTCAACTCCTTTCCCTTTCCTATCCTCCCTTCTTCTTGCTATCGCATTACCAATGATATCGCTATCAGATGAGTCCTCAACATCTATAACCTCAACCTGATCCTTCCCTTTATAACTGTGACTATCATCCCTAGGGGACGATGTTCTGACATCAGGGATGACATCAGTATCTTCAAGATCTTCTTCTTTACTACCACCTTCAACGTCTTGAATCACATACAAGGCCGGTCTGTGAATATTTGTGTCCTCACTTTGAGAGTCCACCTGTTCAGCAGGCATTTGCCTTAAGGGGACAGAAATCCCTTTCACACGTATTCCCTTCTCAAGAATTTTGGCGGCAATCTGCTCCAAATGCATGTCCACATCATACTTCTCCTCAACAGCTTGAGAGGATGATGACCTAGTTTCAGTTTTATTCAACTTGGTTGAAGGTTTAGAGATACCTGAATCTGGGAGTGCCATAGGAATGTGTTCTTTGTCAGCAAGTTCTTTTTCTGAAGAAACCCTAGTTCGTACATGCGCAGGTCTTTGAGAATCAGAGTTCTTGGATGGGGAAGACATCGTTCCTTTGTAACAGACTAGGTTTAGAGAAGATTTTTCTATTCTGTTGAGATTAAGGGAGATGAACTGTTGAGAAGAGAACTCTTTGATGAATCTTGATATAGAATCAATATGGTAAGGCGCCTGATTTTGAGTACCTCTTAAAGACCAATTACTAATTTTCTCCCTCCATAAAGACTTTCCTTTTAAAAATTTAAACGGATTCACACCAGAACTCATTAACTCTGAGTGACCTTTCAGCATTCTTTCACACCTGATGTCATGGTCTGATGTTATAACATCAACTTGAACATTATCAGTTGAATTAACTTCAAGAGGAATCCACTGATAGCAGTTATCTTTGGATCTGGCACCCTTCATAACAACCTGATTATGACCATTAGATACCTTACACTCATCTTTGGTGTAGTTAACTTTGTAACCTTCATCACATAGCTGACTTATGCTAATCAGATTTGCATCCAACCCTTGGACAAGGATCACATTATCAAGAGTTAGACCATCATGATTCTTCACTCTTCCAACTCCTTCTACTACTCCTTTTTCTCCATTTCCAAACACAACCTTATTATCATGGCAAGGATTGAACTCCACCAACTGCTCCTTGGATCCAGTCATGTGCATTGAACATCCACTGTCAAAGTACCATGCATCCATGGCAAAATGTCCAACTGAGGTATGAGCCAATAGACATGTGCCTGAGCTTTAGGAACCCATTGTTTCACCACCTTGAGCCTGACCTCCTTCTATCTGGGTTGAGGAGCAGAATATGGATAACCATGAAGCTTGAAGCACGAGGACTGCATATGTCCAAACCTGCCACAATAGAAGCATCTGACTATGTCATCTCTGAAGTGGTTAAATCTTCTGCCACTTTGATGATAATGTTGTGGCTGCCACCCATAATGTTGTCTCCTTCTTCCATAGTTGGATTGTCTTCTTCTGTACTGAGGACACTGTCTCCTATGGTGATGAGGCTTCCTTCTTCCACATCCATACCAGTCTCTCTGATGTTGAGACATCTGATGGGACATGTTTTGTTTGAACCTGGCAGCTTGCATACTCTTGTGATATTGGGGAGGCATATGCTGACTGGCTCCTTGGGGCTGCATCTTCCTCTGATGAGGACCATTCTTCTTCTCAACGACCTTCTTAGGGGTAGGATCATGTCTCTTTGTTTGATGATGAGACATTGGTTGGGACACCTCCTTCTTTGTTCCTGAAGTGCTTGCTTCAGCAGAAACCTTTTTCTCAGCCACAAATCCTATACCTGACTTATCACCAGCAACCTTTTCTGTCTGAAGGATCTTATCCAGTGTGTCTGTACCACAGCTCAGCATCCTAACAGATTTGGTCATATGATCAAGATGAGCTTTGACCAGTGAGACTTCGTTTTCCAAATCAGCTTTAGCAGTATCAAGCTGAGCAATCTGTTCCTTTTGACTCTTGTTTTCTTGACAGATTTCAGCACTCTTCAGGCAAAGCTCTTGATAAGTAGAAGCTAGCTCCTCAAAGGTTATTTCCCCATCACTAGAATCATCATCAGAAACAACAGTTCCTGTCAAAGCTCTAACATTCTTTGCTGACTCACCTTCACTTTCACTATCAGAGTCAGACCAGGAAACTGTCATGCCCTTCTTCTGCTTCTTCAAGAAGGTGGGACACTCTTTCTTGACATGTCCATACCCTTTACACTCAAGGCACTGAACTCCTTTATCTTGGGCAGTTTTCTCTCCATCCTTCTCTTTTGACTTGCTGATGTCAGAAGATATGTTCTTGACATTTGGCCTGGAGTTATTGTTCATCCTCTTGAACACTTTATTGAACTGCCTTCCCAACATAGCTATGGCCTGAGATAAGTCCTCCTGGGATTCAGTACTCTTCCCTTCCTCTTCTTGAGCATTTAAACTCAAGGCTATACTTTTTGGCTTCTTTTCAGGTTCTTCTTCATTCAAAGCAAGCTCAAAAGTTTAAAGAGATCCAATGAGCTCATCAACTCTCATCTTGCTGATGTCTTGAGCTTCTTCAATAGCAGTCACCTTCATCTTGTACCTCTTAGGAAGGGACCTAAGAATCTTCCTTACAAGCTTTTCTTCTGACATTTTCTCTCCAAGAGCACCAGATGCATTGGCCAGCTCAAGAACACTCATGTGGAAGTCATGAATAGTCTCATCTTCCTTCATCTTCAGGCTTTCAAACTTAGATGTTAGAAGCTGAAGTCTTGACATCTTGACTCTAGATGTACCTTCATGAGTAGCCTTCAAAATATCCCACGCTTCCTTAGCAACTTCATAAGTATCGATCAACCTGAATATATTCTTATCCACTCCATTGAAGATCGTATTTAGAGCTTTAGAGTTACCAAGGGCAAGTTCATCTTCTTCCTTGGTCCATTCTTCTTCAGGCTTTGGCTTAGCGGTGCCCTCCTTGTCTTTCCGAGCATTATCTTTTTCAAACATAACAGGTGCTTTCCATTCTTTAATAATAGCCTTCCAAGCCCTGTTGTCCAAGGATTTCAGAAACGTGATCATCCTTGGCTTCCAATAATCATAATTCGAGCCGTCCAAGATAGGGGGGCTGTTGACAAATCCTCCAACTTCTTTGTCCATCTTTACACCAGAAAGTAACTTCCCTAGATCTCACCCAGAGACAGACAGGATGCCTGCTCTGATACCAATTGAAATTCTGGTATCAGACGTGTGATGTTAAGTGCGATGTCACAACAACACACTCTGCACAATGGACAAATTAAACAGCAGAATAACACACCAAAATGTTCACCCAGTTCGGTCTAACTACCTACGTCTGGGGGCTACCAAGCCAGGGATGAAATTCACTACTTGTAGAATTAAATTACAGACTCAACAACCCAGTTGACAATCTCCTAATCTTAATTCCTACTAGTGACTTTCTACCTAAGAAACCACTTAGATATGAGAACACTACTCAATCCCTAAAACAACACTCAAGGAACAACCTCTTTGAGCAACCTTGATCTTACTTCACAACTTTGATCAAGTAATAACACTCTATTGCTTCACAGCTTCTAAGAGAGGACAGAAAACGACTCACCAAATCAACCTAGAATGGTGTATACACAACTCGTACAAAATACTCAAGACACTCAGCCTATGCTCTTGATCTTCTCTCTGTATTTCTGTACTTTTTCCTTTGGTCTTATGCGCTTTATATAGCCACCTGAATTTGGGCTTTGACTCCTGCAATATCTGACTTGATCTGTTATTTAAAACTGAATCTTCAAAACATATTTTCTCCTAAAATCTTTTCAAATCTTCAACCTTTTAAATCTCCTACAAATCTGCACCAGATCTCCTATGCAGCGAAAAATATCTATCCCAAGATATTCTCATCCAATGAGACTAATAGCTCTCCACAATTCCAGCTAACACGCAAACCCTAACAACATCACAAACCTGATGTTCTTAATTCTGCAGATCTAATGTCACAACATCGCTTGTAACATCAGACATCCAACTTAACTCTTAACATAATCCAATTCTAAGACTTAATGTTATGACATCACCCATATGACATCAGACATGGAACAACTTCACTACTTAACACAGCCCAGTGTTAAGACTTAATGTTGTAATATCACCACCTGGACATCAACATTGAACATACTTTGTTTTACCAAAATTCCAGCCAATCCAAGAAACTAACAGTAACAAAACTAGACTCTTGCAAAATATTTACTCGAAATCAACTTAAATCTTTTGGCTTCGAGAACCTACTTCAAAGTATTCATTCTGCAGCTATCTTTCATTGATCCTACCGATATCTTGAGCCTTGAACTTTCTGAAGATTGAGAATAACTCCATATTTGACTCTAGGCTTCCGCATAATTCTCCAAAAGAAATCCTAGAGAGAAAATTTCCTTCTTTAACTTGTTGGACTCGTCAAAACCAGCCACAGCCATAAAAAACTGGCAACGCCATTAAAATATTAAGAAATCTTTCAAGAAAATGTTAATCACAAGCAACCTCCTCACAGATATAACACCTTACAGATGAAAGATTTGATCCACGAAAAAATGAATGAAAAAATAGGTAGAAGATTAAAGAGTTTGTTTGCAAGAACAAACAAAAACCAGATCAAAAATAATTTTTGATAGTTTGAGAGCAAAAGTGCGCTGTGAATCCTAGATCAATAGTGGATTAATGTTTTTTCTTGTTATGATACTTTATGAAGGTTTTGAGAGAGAAATATTTGTATAGGTGCTAGACATTAGTACAAATATATGAGTGAACCTGATGCTTGATTTTAGTCATAAGAAAAATGTATAATTCAGGTAAAAAGACCAAATTATTCGAATCAAGAGCAAAAAGGGGGTGTAGAAACCCATTTGTGATTCGAGTCACAACATGAGTGATTAAAGTCACATGAATCGAGTCATGAAACTTATGATTCAAATAAAATGAACTAGTTGCTTTTTCCAAAAAAAACTCAATGTACTATGATGCGAATCAAGGCAAGCTTATGATTCAAAATATATTGACATTGAAAAGTTCTCAAAATTTTCTGTCTCATTTGATTTGAGTCATGGGAGGTTTGATTCAAATTGTGTAACACCCCATTTTCCTTTTATTATTATTTGCGAATAATTATATGTTGTTGTGATCGATTATGTGTTGTTGTGCTTTCGTTGTGTTTTGTGTACCCGTGGTGAAGGGTAGTGGCCTTAAGTAGTAGGTCTTGGGCGTAGTAGGGGTGTATGACTAATAACATAGAGATTAGCGGTGCGTAGAGTAATGTTGACCGGGTTATTTAATTTATTATTTGTCGACTAATTTATTTCATTAGTTGAGTGATAATGTTGATATAATAAGATAATTAAAATAATTAAGAGGTGTATTGAGTGGAAGGGCTTTATGGTAATTAGACGAGAGTTAAGTGAGGGCAAATAAGGCGATTCATTAATTGGGGCATATGAGAGAATTAGAGAGTGGGAGTTCATTATTCTGATTCCACGTGAAAAAGTGAAAGAGGGAGAAAAGCTAGGGCAAGAGGAAGGAAGGGAGAATCCATTGAAGTTAGGAAAGCTCATCACTTTAAGGTAAGGGTGGGAATTCCTTATCTCTTAAGGGTTTGATGATACATGTATGTGGGTAAAATTGTTAGGTTGAATCCATAAGAATGTTGGTTGTAGGTTGATTGGGGTTTTGAGGATAATTCATAATTACATGATTAGAATTGATGAAATTAGTGTAGTTGATTTGTATTGTTGGAATGCATATGTTAGAGATAGGTTGTAATGGCATAATCTGGGGAAAAGTGTGTTAACAATTAGTTTGAGTGCAGAAAATCGCAGTTGGGGAAATGCTGTTATCGCAGGGTTTTTCTGCTAAAATCATAGAGCCCGCTTAGCGCGGTCTAGCGCGCTTAGCGCGGTCTGGAAGAATTTCGCCTCCTCGAGGAAGTGAGTAGCGCGCTTAGCGCGGCCTGGGACTGAAAAACATCATTTTAATTGCTGAAAAATTAGTGGAAATTGTATACTTTATATTATATAAATGTTGTTTTGTTGCTGTGACGTCGTGAGCATGTATTGAAGTATTATATGCTTATTTTGTTGATGTTGATGTGGTAATATAAAATGCATGATTAAATGATGCAAAGGTGTGTAGTGGCTATAGGGCATAATGAGGTATGTTCAATAAATGCGTGTTGATGGTTGATTGATGATGTGATGTAATAATGGTATGCCATGTGTTCGTGTTAGTCGTTGTTACATGTTGACGTTGAAGGTGTATAAGCATATGCATGAGTTAAGGGATGGCGTGTGCCCATGTGGGGTGTGAGCGTTTATCCAGATTCCTTGATGGAATCAATGTTGTTGTTGTTGAGGTGATTGTGTGCCCATGTGGGGTGTGAGCAATCACGATTGTTGTGTGCCCATGTGGGGTGTGAGCGACCAATTGACGTTCCGACGGAAATTGTGATCATGAAATAGGGATCGAAAACCACATGCATTGAGTCTAGTTGGTGTCTCTTTGCATTTATTTTTTATAGTTGTGTTGCATTGTGATTGGATTGATTATCTGTGTTATGTTGAATTGTGCGAATTGTGTTGGAAGTGGTGATGTGGGTGGTATACTTAATAATTTATACTTGCACATTATATCATCTTATTCTTTTGATTGATTGAGAATCTCACCCCTTCTGTTTGAATGTTACCTCCACGTGGGTAACGTGCAGGTGATCAGGATTAGTGCGGTGTCAGAGTGAGTGAAGATGAAGTCTTCTGCTTTGCTTGTTGTGTCGGCATCTGCTCTGATGTGTAACACCGGGGTTTTGGAACGCTTAGTTGTTTTGTTTAATTGGTTGATGTTTAATTGAAGAATTTGAACTAGTATTTTGGTTATGGTGTTAAATGACTATTCTTTCGCTGCAGATTAACAGATATTTATTTTTTTTAAATGATTTAAGTGTTACATGTTTATTTCATGAGTAGGTTTTTGTTGAAGTAGCATCCTGAATGCCCTTATTGTTTCGAATTGACTCTGATGTTTTATTATTTTATTAATATTATAGCGCGGGGGTTTAGGGTGTTACAAATTGCACTCCTAGAATCTAAAAATTTTGAAAATTTAAAAAGTGGTTAGAGACTCTAAACATGTCATGACTTGAACCAATCTCGAATATGGTTCTTGATCCAAAAACACAATATAATGATTTGATGTATATTGATCACACTATAAACAATTAGTTTGATTTATGCATGAAAAAATACAGATAAAAAACTTAATCCTAAGATGCGCAATTAGTGAGAAGACTCAATGAAATATAAACTAGAAAAAAAGATTAAAAGACAAGAACTCAAAACATGACCTAGGAGGAAGAGGCAATTCCATTTCAACAAATCCTCTCTTTTTAGGAGTAAAAGAAGAAAACATAGTTAGATCTCCAGTCGTATATGCTTTGAACAACCACTACTAAGATATCATTTAGTGTAAAGCATATATGCATTACGAACTTAAGTTTTTATTTTAGTTACCCAAATTATTTTCGTTCCACTAATGTTAGTGTAATGCAGATAATTTCAAGGAGCCCAATAGAAGTCGTGATTATAATTTTTCTTATCGAAGTAAGAAGAAGAAGAAATAGAAGAAGAAGTATTTTTCATGTTATTCAGATTATTCTCATGGTTCTTTCTTATAAAAAAAGAAAAACAATATGACAATTTTTTTACCACAATAATTACTTTTGGGCATATTACATTTATAGGCAATATTCACATGGAAAATTATATTAAAAGACTTAGCATTTTTTTAGGTGCATATCCTAAATTGACTTTATCATAGGTTGCTCTTTAATTACCTATAATGAAATTCAAGTTGTCTCTTCCTTTTATAAAATAATAAGTGTGTAATACAAACAATCAATTTTATATTAAAAAATATTGCATTTTGCACACTTGATTGATTTATCAAAGTTTTTTAAGAGAGAGAGAGAGAGAGAGAGAGAGAGAGAGAGAGAGAGAGAGAGAGAGAGAGAGTTCTGAATTAAAAGAACTCATATTTATTTTAGACAATCTATTTCTTCTAACAAATCTTTATTTTCTTTTACAAATCTGTTGTGAAAAACGATACCGGAATAACAAAGTATAATCGGTTTCTTAATCGGCAAGAAACCCACAAGGGTAGAAAAGAGGGAAACATGATGAAAGCAATGAAATTGGTTATAAACTGTTATTCTTTACTTTCTCTTTGAAACAAGATTACAAGTGTTATAGAATAGAAAATAACTTCTCTTGCCCTAATAAGAATTTGCACCACACCCCAAAGATGAGAGACTAGCATGATATTTATAAGAAAACTAACATACTAACCTAATGAGCTTTTGCACACAGGTCCATTACACAAGCTAACTTAAGGAATAAGCTAACTTAAAAAATTGAGCTTACAACCAATACCCAATTCGAAATGCTAACATTCCTAGCATACTTCGACTACAACATGTGAACAGACTTCGACGACATGCTAAGATTCTTTCAAATTGTCAAACAAAGAAGCTACCATTCGACAATACTAGAGTTTGATCCGATATCTCACAAATCTCCACTTTGGAACAAACTCTATAATATCAAGGGAACAAACTAGTTTTCTTCTTGCAGCTTTATCAACTGCATACAGTGGAAGAACTTGCAACTTGGTAATGTCTTGGTGATCATATCAACAACATTATGATTTTTCGAAACCTTCAGCACTTGGACTTCTCCACGCTCGATTGCCCCTCTGACCAAATGCAACCTCGCATTGATGTGATTTGTTTGCTCATGATAGGCTTAATTCTTCGACGGGTGTATAGGACTTTGACTGTCACATTTAACAGTGATAACTCGACCTTGAAGTTTCATCTCCTTAGCAAAACCTTCAAGATACAATGCTTCTTTCACAGCTTCTGTGAGGGCGATATATTTAGCTTCAGTGGTTGATAAGCCAACAACCTTCTGAAGTGTTGCTTTCCAATTGATAGTTGTGCCAAACATAGTGAGCACATATCCAGAAATATATTTTCTAGAATCCATACAACCTGCATAATCAGAGTGTACATACCCTTCAATTTCTGCTTTACTATATTCACCAAATGCTCCACCATAAATCAGGACTCTGTTCAGAGACCCATTTATGTAACTTAGAATCCACTACAATGCTTTCCAGTGAGCATTTCCAGGATTCGCTGTGTACCTGCTTACAAGACTTACTGCATATGCTATGTCGGGTCTAGTACAAACCATAACATACATCAAAGAACCTACTATGTTAGCATATGGCATGCTATTCATATAAGCTTTTTCGTTCTTAGTACTGGGACACTGATTTGTACTCAGCTCAAATTGAGGGTTTCTCAGAGTTAGAACAGGCTTTGAATTTGACATACCAAACTTGTCGAGAATCTTCTTCAAGTATGCGTCTTGAGATAAGCATAATCTCAACTGCTTTCTATCTCTCCGAATGTCAATCCCAAGAATCCTGGATGCAGCTCCCAGATTCTTCATATCGAACTCCTTATTGAGTTCAGCCTTCACTTTCATTACATCTTCGACATTTTTGCTTGCTATGAGAATATCATCCACATAAAGCAACAAAATAGCAAATGAATTTCCAGCTTGAAATCTGAAGTAAACACAGTGGGCGAACTGACTTCTAATCAAACCTATGTGTGCCATGAACTTGTCGAATCTCTTATTCCACTAACGAGGAGATTGTTTCAGTCCATATATCGATCTATTCAGCTTGCGCACATAATCTTCCTTTCCATTTTCTGCATACCCTTCAGGGTGCCTCATCAGGATTGTTTCATCTAGATCTCCATATGAGAAAGCAGTCTTCACATCCATTTGTTCCAGTTCCAGGTCGAATTGTGCCACCAGGAAAGCAACATTCGAATGTGCATGTGCTTCACAACAAGAGAGAACACATTATTGAAGTCGATACCTTCTTTCAGAGTGAAACCCCTTACGACCAATGTTGATTTGTATCTCTTCTACGTCACTCATTCGATTCCTTCTTTAACTTTGAAAATCCATTTACAACTGACTAACCTAGCTCCAGCAGGTTTCTTGACCAGTTCCCAAGTGTGGTTATCATGAAGAGACTTCATCTCATCATTCATGGCCTTCATCTATTCAGTTTTATTTCGAATTCTCATAACTTCCTTATAGTCTCTAGGTTCTTCGTCAAGAACCTCACTTGTAGAGATTAAGGCATAAGCTATAAGATCTGCATACCCAAGTATTTAAGGTAACTTGATGACTCTTCTTGACCTATCTCTTGCCAACAGGTAGTCATCGGCAGCTTCCTCAGTTTCGACACCAGCTTCTGCTTCTTCTTCGACTTCACCTAGGTCATGCAATTCAGCATCACTATGCTCCACCTCAATAAGAATCTTTTCTTGTTCCATCTCTTCTTAGATATCTTCGAACTTCGACCAATGTCATTAGTTTTATTGAAATCCATCTCAGCCTCATTGAATAATACATCTTGACTTGTGATACACCTCTTGTGACCTGGCTTTAAGTACCACACCCTATAAAATTTGACTCCTTCAGGGTATCAGAGGATCATACATTTCAGAGCTCTAGGTTTGACCTTGTCTTGCCTAATATGAGCATAGGCTATGCAGCCAAATACTCTAAGTTTGTCGAGATCTGGTGGATGTCCCAACCAAACTTCTTTAGGTGTCTTCATATCTAATGCATTCGAAGGACATCTTTTTATCAGATATGTTGTTGTCGAAACAGCCTCTGCACAAAACACCTTCTTTAACCCAGCACTAGTCAACATGCATCTAACTCTTTCCAAAATGGTTCGATTAAGCCTTTCAGCCAAACCATTTTGTTGGGGAGTACCTGTAGTAGTTATATGCCTTGCAATAGCAGAAGCTGCACAAAAACTATCATACTCCTCATTGCAAAATTCAAGTCCATTGTCGGTTCTCAACCTCTTGACCTTTCTGTCAGTCTGGTTTTCGACCAAAGTCTTCCAAATCTTGAAATTCTCAAAAGTTTCATCCTTAGTCTTCTGCATGAATACCCATAATTTTCTGGAATAATCATCAAATATGGATAGGAAATACCTTGCTCCTAAATGTGATGGATACCTTGCAGGCCTCCAAAGATCAGCATGAATGTAATTAAGGGATCCATGTGTTCTTTGTTTTCTTTTGTTAAACTTCACTCTACAAGATTTTCCCATTACACAGTGTTCACAAAACTTCAGCTTTTCGACTTTTTCTCCACCAAGTAGATTTTGTTTCCCCAGTTCGACCAGACCCCTTTCAATGATATGGCCCAATCTCATATGCAAAATTTCTGTCTTCGACAAAGGTTTCGTGGATACAACATCTGCAGAACCACTTACAACTTCATTCACAAGGGTATACAAGCCTTGTTTTTTTACGCCTCTTAAGACTTCCTTCGACCCCTTCATGACTTTTAGAATACTTTTCCCTCCTTTGAAAACATATCCTTTCTTGTCGAATTCACCAAGAAAAATCAAATTTCTCTTCAAATCAGGTACATATATGACTTTAGTCAACAACCTTATTGACTCATCATGGAGCTTGAATCTCACAGATCCAATACCTGCAATCTTGCAAGCTTTATTATTTCCAAGCAATACAGATCCATCATCTTGATCACATAGTTCCTCACACAAGTCTTTGTTTGGAGTCATGTGCCAAGTGCAACCTGAATCCATAATCCATTCTTTACTTGAGTCGTCGCTTGAAACCACAAGAACATCAGATGAGTCGAAATCATCTTGAACAATGGTTGTGTTGCCATTATTCTTACCTTCATGATCTTTCAGGCGTTCAAGGCACACTTTTCTTGTATGACCCTCTTTCTTACACTGATAACATCGAATACCAGATGCATCACCACTATAAGAATTATGCTGACTTTTACCCTTGTTCTTGTCAAACTTGCCATCTTTCTTTGTGAATTTTGCCTTAACCGACAGGCCTTCACCAGTCAAAGATGGCATGTGCTCCTTTCGTTCATTCAAATCCTTAGAATATAAGGATTATTAAAAAATTTCAAAGGTCAGAGACTCACTTCCATACAAGAGAGTTTCTTTGAAGTAAGCATGTGATCTAGGCAAAGCACACAACAGCAACAGCGCTTGATCTTCATCCTCGATTTTGACATCGATATTTTCAAGATCAAGAATCACCTTGTTGAACATATCCAACTGCTCAGCCAGAACTTTATCTTCACTCATCTTGAATGAATATAGAGCTTGCTTCAGGTAGATGCGATTGACCAACGATTTGATCATGTACAAACTTTCGAGTTTCACCCTTAACCCAAACGTCGTCGTCTCCTTTAAAACCTATTGAAGAACCTTATCACCAAGGCTCAATAAGATGGAACTTTGGGCTTTCTCTACCATAGTCGTTTTTTCTTTGTCCGTTAACGCAACGTCCATGGTTGCGGCTCCCTTCAACGCTTCTAAACAACCCTGCTGAACCAGTAGGGATTTCATCTTCAAGCACTATAGACCAAAATCGTTCACTCCGGTAAACTTTTCAATCTCATACTTTGTTGATGACATCTTCTCCATGCTCACCGCACCAATTTTTTGTGAAAAACGATACCGGAATAACAAAGTATAATCAGTTTCTTGATAGGCAAGAAACCCACATGGGTAGAAAAGAGGGAAACAGGATTAACACAATGAAATTGGTTATAAACTGCTATTTTTTTTACTTTCTCTTTCAAACAAGATTACAAGTGTTATACAATAGCAAATAACCTCTCTCACTCTAATTAAGATTTGCACTACACCCCAAAGATGAGAGACTAACATGCTATTTATAAGAAAACTAACATACTAACCTAATGAGCTTTTACACACAGATCCATTACACAAGCTAACTTAGGGAACAATCTAACTTTAAAAATTGGGCTTACAACCAAGGCTCAATTTGATATGCTAACACTCATAGCATACTTCGACTACAGCATGTGAACAAACTTCGACAACTTGTTAAGATTCTTTCGAATTGTCGAATCAAGAAGCTACCATTGACCATAATAGAGTTCGATCCAATATTTCACAAAATCTTTATTTTCTTTCCCAAGAGAAATTATAATTGACTTAGAGACATAAAAAGTTTATTTTGATTTACTTGACTCATTATCTTTCTTTTTTTTTTTGTATGGTTGAAGAAGAGTTCATATTAGGTAAATTGAGTAATTAGGTCCTTAACCATGTTGCCTTTGTGTTTTTTCAAGAGAAAGATGTTTGTTTCCTCCTTCTTTTTGATTCGTATGATGGGTAAATATCTTCTTTGTTTCTTCCTTTTTTTTTAGGTATTATCTCTTTCTTTCTTTTTTTTTTAATTTTGAGGACAACATCATGTGACATTTCTTTTCACATTGAAAGAATGCCGAACGGAGATTTTTTTTTCATTTATATATTAAAAGCTTTGAGGTTACTTCTTATTTCTTATGAATTTTTTAAACTCGTAAACTAATAGATTTATGTCTTTATCATTTTTTGCGTCTTTGGCTTCGTCAATTTTGAGTGTATAATTTTTCTTTTTCTTATCACCTTCTTTATTTTCATTTATCGTTTTCAACTCAGTTTTATGTTCCTGTCATTTGCCTAATAAAATAGCCAAATCTATAGAAGATCAATTTTTAAATTAAAAAATCACAATGAGTTTTGATTGTTAACTTTAGTCATCCAAGGACTTTATAAAATTTCTAAATTTTTAATATCTATTTTTGTTCCTTATTTCTTAATTGAATAATATGGTGTAGGTTTATAAAACTAGCTAAACACCAAAATAGTAAAGAAAACTCTTGTGTGAATCCTATCTCCACACTTTATGTTGACTAGGATGATCGATCATGGCTGCAGTTCATTTGAAGTTGTAATACAAACATATAGCCAACATGAATGTCAATGACAAGTTGTTCCATAGACCGTGGACTACTTTGTATATATTTTAAAAATTAATTACTATTTAGTTTATTTATAGAGGCATTTAACTTGTATTCTAAAGTATACCATAAAAACTCAAAAATATCCATGTAAAAAATTGTATGTAAAAAGAACTTTAAATATTTTAAGAATTTGCATATTATTTATAACAAAACAATATTATTAGAAAACATGATATACACTATTAAAATAATTTTATACTGTCAATCAATCAACGATATATATATATATATATATATATATATATATATATATATATATATATATATATATATATATATATATATATATATATATATATATATCGCCAAATCATGATTTTAAAAATTACGTTAATAAAATGGCAGATTAATAAAACTATATTTTACATTATAGGTGCATTAATTTTAATCTCTTATATTATACTGCTAAAGAAGACGTTAATATTTTCCTTTTGTAAGTTTAAATTGAAATCAAGAATGGTATTTGTATTACAAAATTGAAACTTTATTTTTTTCATATAAACAACATTTAATGCTAGTTGACGAATTCAAAGGATTCTACCGACCATATATATATTAAGGCATGGCAATATGTACTACTAAATCTATAGTATTTCTTAACTATACTTTCTTCCTTCATTTTTCATTTATCAAAAAGTATGCATGAAAATATACTAGCCCAACTAATATAATTTTATTACATAGTTTATTTAATGTTTAGATTCTACTCTTTTGTTTTTTAATAAAGAAGACTAAGATTTTTTTAGAAATCTATTTATTTATTAGTTAAAACAGTCCGACAGCATAATATTTAAAAAAGATTTTTATGTCTCACAAAATATTCAAAAGATTTTTATACTTTAGATTTTAGATTTAATTTTAAGTCTGTTAACATTTTTATTAAATTTTCTTTTTTTTTTTTTAAAGGCAAGGTTTTGTTATTCAATTATTAAATTTTCTTGTAACCAGCTCTTATTCCTTTTGCATTTTATTTGTTGTATTTAATTTTCCTTCATTTTGAAAATGTGTCAACACTGAAGGGGAAACTTGCATCAATTATTAAGTATGTCTTGTAGCCATATAACAAATCAGAGTTATACTTATAATATGAAGATATATGATTTGTAACACTTAAACGTTAATTCATTCAAATAATAATACAAAATTATAACAACTTTGTAGTCAGAAATGTAGGCAACACTTGGCCTAACTACGTAAACACATATTGTGTTTGTTGTTTGTGATTTATGTTTCTATTCACTCAATTTGTTATTAGTTGTTGTTCTAACTATTGTTGGATTCAAATATAAGTTGTTAAATTACACATTAACAAAGAAGATAACTCATGTATTCAATGCCATAGGGTGTGATACATATGAGAAAATGAGTAGAGAGAAATAGGTAAGAGTGAGTGTGAGAAGAGAAAAATGTGTGAAAAATAAAAAAGATTTGAGGTATTGTTTAATATAAGAGAAGAACAAAAGAAAAAGAAATAGAGAAGAGAGAATTGTTAATTAATTTTAAAAAGTAGAAAAATTTCCTAACAAATTAAGAAAAAAATAGAGACCTACACGTACAAATTCTAACAAAATAAAACTTCTCATTTATTTCTTCTCTATTTTGAAGAGATTGTGATTAGTGGTGGATCTCATTTTTTTTCTTCTCCCTTCTCTATCTCTCTCCTAAACCTATCAATAAAAATGCACTCTTTCTTCTCCATGTCTCTCTCACTTCACTCAACTATCCCTATTTCTCCCAGTTCAGTGTTCTTTTAAATATTTGTATCTCCCTTAGGAGCATTTGAATGAGATGATGATGTCTTTCAGCTTAACCAAAGGTTCTACGTTCAAATTCAGTTCTGAACAGGCAACAATATTATATCTTTTGAGTGAGAGTTTTACTATTTATTGTGGTTCTACACGATTCGAAAGATGAATCTCCGCAATTATCGGTTTATAAAAAAACATATTAAAAATATTATTAATAAGTTAATTATTAATATTATATTAAATTTAAAAAACACCAATGAAATAAAATAATTTTTTTCTTTAAAAATATTACTGTTAAAAAAGAAAGGAACAGTATTTTCCATTTTTAGTTAAAAATTGGTACAATTGCTACATGCCCAATTAATATGATGGAGAAATCTACACTAGCATTTATTGACATCTCTATACTGAGAAAGTGTCAAAGTATGAAAATGATTTGAAATTTGATGCACATAAACTTTTCTAGTGCTGATTTATTTTTTATTTTTTTATAAAAAAGAAATATCATTTCGCTGGCTTATTTAGGATGTATGGCTGCAAGATTATCATTAACAATCCAATTAACAATATATTGTGAAAAATAGTACGCGTAAATTTAATGCTTGCTATTTCCCACCAAAATATCTTCAACTGTACCTAAAAGCCTTAAAGCTTTCATTCATTTCTCTTTCTCTTCGATCACTACAAATATAGCTTTCCTCATTTCCCATTTTCTTCATCCAATCCATCTCTCTCATTCATACTCTCACACTCCATTTTCCATAACAATTACTTGCACCAAATTTTCTAGCTTCAATGACACACAACACCCTCTCTATAATGAATATAGGGATAGTATTAGTGGTGTTAGTTTTGAGTTTTGGAATTGGAAATTATGCACAACAAGTACCTTGCTATTTTATATTTGGAGACTCTTTGGTTGATAATGGTAACAACAACCAACTCACTTCTATAGCAAAAGCTAATTACGCTCCTTATGGAATTGACTTTCCTGCCGGACCAACTGGAAGATTTTCTAATGGCAAAACTTCTGTTGATGTAATTGGTGAGTCAGATTCTTCTTTTTAATTTTATATAATTTATTTGGTGAAATTCAAATTCTTTAATTAGTATTGTATGCATGCAATGTAAGTAATTAGTTGTATTCTTTAACTCTTAACAGCTGAACAATTGGGATTCAATGGTTACATATCTTCGTTTGCATCTGCTAGAGGTCGAGACATACTTAGAGGAGTCAATTATGCTTCCGCTGCTGCTGGAATTAGAGAGGAAACTGGACAACAATTGGTACCTATTTCATTCTAATCTCACATTATATCATCATTTATTTAATCATTTTTCTGACAAACGTTGTTTTGAATTTGTAGGGACAAAGAATTAGTTTTAGAGGTCAAGTGCAAAATTACCAAAGGACAGTGTCCCAATTAGTAAATAATTTTGGAGATGAGAATATAACTGCAAATTATCTAAGGAAATGCATTTATACAATTGGATTGGGAAGTAATGATTACCTTAACAACTATTTCATGCCTCAAATCTATTCTAGCAGTAGACAATTCACACCACAACAGTATGCTAATGTTCTTCTTCAAGCTTATGCTCAACAACTCAGGGTTAGTTACTCCCTTCTTTTCTTTTTCATTGTCTAGTAATAGTTTGTTATAATGTCACACTCAACTTCCGTGTTTGTGATTCAGATTCTATATAACTACGGAGCAAGGAAAATGGCATTATTTGGAGTTGGTCAAATAGGTTGCAGTCCAAGTGAATTGGCTCAAAACAGCCCTGATGGTAGAACATGTGTAGCTAGAATCAATTCTGCAAATCAATTATTTAACAATGGATTAAAATCTCTTGTTGATCAAATGAATAACCAATTTCCTGATGCAAGATTCATCTATGTAAATGTTTATGGTATCTTTGGAGACATCATAAACAACCCATCAGCCTATGGTTTCAGAGTAACAAATGCCGGATGTTGTGGTGTAGGAAGGAACAATGGACAAATTACATGTCTGCCCCTACAACCTGCATGTAGGGATAGAAATGGGTATTTGTTTTGGGATGCATTTCATCCAACAGAAGCTGGAAACACAGTTATTGGTAAAAGAGCTTACAATGCTCAATCTGCATCTGATGCTTACCCTTTTGATATCAATCACTTGGCACAAATCTAATCAATGTTTTGTGGTGCTACTAAGTTGTGCCTCAGCTATTATCATAGAATGTGTTTGCTCATTTGAAGGTGTCCTATTTTTCTTTTTTTTTTCTTTTGTGCAACAAGTGTAATTTTTCTCAAAAAATATTTAAGTAATACTTATATTTTGCTTAATGTTTAATGATAGTCAATACTATTTAATGCAAGTGATATTTTCACTGAAAACGGACAAGTATTCAAGACTCGTCGTTTTCTTCCAGCATTTAAGGCCACTATGGACATGAATATATTTAGGATTTAGTAAAATTTTAAAAGAATGTTACTATATCAAGAAAATATTACTATTTATATTTAGCAGCATTTCAACAAATGTTAGACAAAGCCACACTTCAGAATATTTTTTTTTTTTGTAAGCAAGTAATGTATTAAAGAGAGTACAAAGAGTACTCCAAACCTGATTACAAAAGAAGAGATTACCCACCAAATGTGGTTTAAGATAAAAACATCAACGGATTAATGTTAAAATCATACAAATTACATTTGGGATAAGTAATATCTCCAATGAACGACCACCTCCACACCGTATATTTAATCGACCACACGATATCAACAATATTCCAAGTATTATTCCGGAATATTATACTATTCCTTGTATTCCAAATGATTCATATCACTGCCAACCATATGCTACCTTCTCTACCACATTTCAAATTCTTAGATTTGCAAAAAACAAACCAATCTAAAAAACTCCCCTTCAAATCAAGACAATTCGGACGAGAAAAACCGATCCAATCAGACACATCTTTCCAAACCAATGCTACCACAGGGCAATCCATCAAAACGTGATATATCGATTCGGAAACTCCTGAGCAAAAAACGCAATTAGTACTTCCAGTCGTAGGAACAATGCCTCTAGCCATTAGCAGCTCCCTAGTCGGAATTCTATTAAGGAAACAACGCCAACCGAAAGCTCTCACTTTCAACGGCACCCCGACTTTCCAAACCAGCCCCAAAGCAGAATCAAACCTCTGGACCGGACCAAAAGGAATCCGAAAAGCAGCAACAGGGCTATAGAAAGAGCTGACAGAGAACACCTTTTCCATATTAAGAAGCCAAGAACAACCATCCTTCTTGTTGAGAATGGGCCTGCAATCGTCGATGCGAGACAGCAGATCGTGAACACCAGCTTCCAAACCTGTATAAGAATGAGAAATACCAGAACCTCCAGCAGCCGCGATTCCAGCTGCATCGCAAGCTTGGACAGAAACGGGAACCATGCCCACAAGAACAGACCTCGGTCTCTCGGAATTAGCAGGAAAAGCGCCAACGTCCTCCGCATTGATTATGGAATAAGGTTCAGTATCAAAAACAACCTCCTGGGCACTGTGCTGAACTGAGACACCCGCATTATTAAACACACTGCCACTGCCATTTGAAGTACCAGTACCTGCATAAAAACTGTTAGAAAAAATGGTGCCACCCAAGCCAAGATCACCCCATCTCCACTCTCCATTAATCCAACCGCCCATTCCCGCAACCGCTACATCCTTCAAACAAGACAAAGAATATAAATGCGGATAAGCATTTTTCAAGCTACCAAACCCCGTCCAATCAACATGCCAAAACGGAGTCGCATACCCATTACCTAAATTGAAGGAGCAATTATTCAAGAAAATATCCTCCGGATAACTTTTCGACAAAGAAAGTATATCCTTCCACCAAATAGAATGGGAGCTCCATTTGGGAGAGGGACCACCATCATGGCAAAGGTGCAAATTGATATCCCCATAACGAGCTTTCAACATTTTGAACCAAAGGTCCTCCGAGCCATTCAAAATTCTCCATCTCCACTTATGGAGAAGAGCTAAATTAAAATCCTCAATTCTCTTCAAGTTGAGACCGCCTCTATCGATAGGCAAACAAAGGGAATCCCAACTTATCCAATGAGTTCGAAACCTCACCTCCGAACTTCCCCATAAAAAGCGACTTTGGATTTTAATTAAAGCGTTACGAATCTTCACCGGGATCTTGTAGAACAAGAGATAAAAGATAGGAAGGCTACTAAGCACCACTTTTAGAAGAGTGATTCTACCCCCAAAACTAAGGAATCTACCTTGCCAACAAAATAAACGCTTTTCCACCTTCTTCACCAAAAAAGTCCAAGTTGCCACTCTTCTAGGGTTGAAACCGATGGGTATACCAAGAAAAAAGAATTATTTTCTCTCCACCCGACACGAAAAGAACACCGCTCCGGCTTCCAAAAAGTTAGACGGAACATTGATTCCAATAAGTTTACTTTTGTGAAAATTAATGCCAAGCCCCGAAACCATCTCAAAACCTCTAAGCACCGCTTTTAACGCCCACAAATGTCTCCAACTACCATCTCCAACCAAAAGGGTGTCGTCTGCAAATTGGAGGATATCAACAAAACATTTACCCTTCACGTTAATCCCCGAGAATTCTCCTAATGAAACCGAGTTTTTCACCAAAGCCGTTAAACCCTCCGCCACCAAAACAAAGAGAAAAGGAGAAAGAGGGTCTCCTTGTCTAAGACCTCTCTCGACCAAAAACTCCTTAGTGGGACTACCATTAACCAAGACGGACATCTTACTAGTAAAAATAGTGGCCTCCATCCATCTCAACCAAATATCCCCAAAGCCCATTTTCCTCATCATAAATCTAAGGAAGTCCCAACTAACTTTATCGTACACTTTCTCGAAATCCACCTTAAAAAGAGTGCAACCAATATTTTCCTTACTCACATAATCCACCAATTCGTTTGCCACCAACACTCCATCTAGCAAATGTCTCCGCGGAACAAAAGCGCTTTGAGAAGATGAAACAATAGAATGCAAAACTCCCTTCAACCAAGTTGCCAAGATCTTAGATAAAGCTTTGTAAAGGCAACCCACTAGACAAATGGGTCTATAGTCATCTAAATCCAAAGGATTCTCCCGTTTTGGGATCAAAGTCAAGAAGGAAGAAACGATGGATTTAGATAACAAAGCACCTTTGTGAAAATCCTTGAAAAAATTAAAGAAATCTCCTTTAAGAAAATGCCAACAATTTTTAATGAAAGTGAAAAAATATCCATCCGGGCCCGGGCTTTTGGACCCTTCACAACCCCACACCGCCTCTTTGATTTCCTCCTCCGAAAACGGTCTCTCAAGGTCTTCCCTCTCAACACGGGTTAAGGAATTAAAATCCATTCCCTCCAACGTGGGCCTACCATCCACGCGTTCCTTGAACTTAGAAGCAAAATGCTTCCACACCTCGTCTTTAACATCCTTAACCGTCTCCAACCTACCTCTCTCCGAATTCAACGGACCAATATGGTTGCATCTTCTTCTTTCCTTCATCACGCTATGAAAAAATTTGCTATTGTTATCCCCATCGTTAAGCCATTTTAATCTAGACTTTTGGATTAGCATATTCTCCTTAATCCTCAAGTTTAACCAAAAACGACTATGGACTTCCTTGCGTTCCACAAAGAAATCCTCCGATAAAAGACCCATCTCCTTATCCGCCTTCTCATCCCCCTCGTTGATATCCTTCACGCAACCCTCTATTTCAAGGTCAAACTTGCCAAAGACTTCAATATTCCATCTACGAAGGCTACCTTTAAGAAGTCTAAATTTCTCCTTAATAACAAAGTCACTCCTACCTTCAACCTTCAAAGACTTCCACTCCTTCTCCACAAAACCAATGAAATCCTTGTTAGTGAACCACTCATTATTGACTTTAAATGGTTTAGGTCCCCAATCCTCCAAATCCGACACCAACCAAACCGGACAATGGTCGGAAATATCTCTTTCTCCAATTTGTTGGGCAACCACACCCCACCTTTGAATTAAAACATCCGACAACAAGAAGCGATTGATCCTACTCATGGAAGAACCATCCCCACTATACCAAGAAAATCTCTTCCCTTTACAATCGACATCCACCAACTCGCTATCTCTAACGAACTCCGTAAACTCCTTCATTTCGGAATTACGAGAACCCGAAGACATACCTTTCCTTTCTCTAGAAGAGGTAATCGCATTGAAATCTCCGGCTATGCACCATTCGCCATCCGCAAGTTTAGACTTAAGATCCAACAACTTTCCCCACAAAAACCTTTTAGAGACCAGATCACACGGAGAATAAACGTTGACCACATAATAAAAGTGATCTCTCCAAAGAACTTTAACACCCACAAAACCTTAGCCTCTAAAACTACAAATCACCTCCACACATCCTACCTTCCAAAGAATTATTAAACCTCCCGACAATCCCGAAGAACCGGATGAAGTCTAACCTATCTCCTCCTTAGACCAAAAACTCTTCGCGATCTCGTTAGAAACCGAAATAAGCTTAGTTTCTTGAATGAGAAACATATCTGCTCTCCCCTTTTTAATAATGTTGCTAATTCTCTTCCTCTTGACCAAACTTCCACCCCCTCTAATGTTAAAAGAACCGATAATCATTTTTGTTCTGCGTTCTTCGCCTTCAAACCATAAATCTTGCCTCTATCTTCCTTCTCCAAATCGAATAAAATCTTCTTAAAATCTTCCTTCCTTTCCTCCACCACTCCTAGTTTTAAAATGGCTTCCCAAAGTTTTTCACCTGAACTAGCTTTCAAATATCCCCACATTCTGTCATTGCATCTAACTATATCAGACTCTTTAGAATTGTCCCCATGGTATTTAGACCTAATAGAACTCCAAGAATTTTCAATGCTCTCCTCGCCCCTGGAAGAAGCAGTAATAGGTTCAGAATATTATGAATAACATTTGATAAATGTAAGCTGTTGATTTTTTTTGTAACACTTACTTATTTGTAATCAACTTCTGGGCTTTCAAGGCTATATTAAAATATTTTTCTTTGATATATGGGTTGGAAATCAATGCATCCAAGAGTAGTCTGATAGGAATTGGAGTGGATGATTTCATCTTGAGAGCTGCAGCTCAGTTTCTTACGTGTAGAGTTGGTAATCAATCATTCAAATTCCTAGGCATCTGTGTTGGTTCTAATCAAAGACGTAATTCTTTTTGGAGGCCGGTTATTCAAACGTTTAGGGAAAGATTATCTGCTTGGAATGGAAGAGGACTTTCAATCGGGGGGAGAGTTACTTTGATAAACTCTATCTTGACAAACATGTCAACACACCATTTATCATTTTACAAAGCTCCTAGTTGTGTTTTGAAGGAGATAGTTGCAATTCAGAGAAGCTTTTTATGGTCAGGATCGGATACAAGTAGGGGAGTTGCTTGGGTTAGTTGGGAAAACATCTGCAAACCAAAAGAGAAAGGTGGGCTCGGAGTGAAGAACCTGAAAATTTTCAACATTGCATTGCTGGCCAAATGGCTATGGAGGCTCATCACAGAACCAAGAGCTAACTGGTGTGGAGTTTTGAAAGAAAAGTATGGAGATTTCAGTAAATCTATACTTTCTTGTGAAGAGCTTAGGCCAAACAAATTCGACTCTCAGTGGTGGAAAGATATCAGGAGAATTTGTGTTTCGACGAAATTCGCTTCGTTTGGAGAATTCATATCTGCATGTTAGGCCGGGAGATGGTAATACAATTCCGTTTTGGAGTACTCAGTGGGTAGGAACTCAACCTCTGAAACAAGTTTTCCCTAATCTTTTTCATCAGGGGTATTCCCAAGAGTTACTCGTAGCTGACATGGGGTCCATGTTGAGATCAAGGTGGGAGTGGAATTTGCAGATTCTAAGTGATCAGCTGTCTTTGGAAGCAACAAATGAGTTGCGACAACTGCAGATTATCTTGGCTGACATTAGCCCGATTCAATTAAAACCAGATGTGGTGCTGTGGAACTGTGGGTTTTCAAATATTTTTAGTGTCAAATCTTATTACACAGGCATACTTGAATGTCTGGAGCAGAGGTTGGTCGAAGATTCTTCACTTGCAGCTCTGAAGCTATGCTGGAATTCTTCCATCATAAACAAAATCAAGTTTTTCTATTGGAGGCTGATCCTCAATAGGTTACCTACTAGAAACAATTTAGTTAGGAGGAGGATCATTACCAACAGCCACGAAACTTGTTGTGTATTATGTTTCCAGTTTGATGAAGAAGTTGATCATCTGTTTTTGACCTGTCATAAGAGTAATATCATCTGGAACAAGGTTTGTCGTTGGATGGGGAGGAAACCATTCCAAGCTAATTCTATCTCTTCTCATTTCCTTGAATGGACCTTTGGATTCCAAGGTTAAATCAAAATCAACTTGGCTTCTAGTTTTTGGATGGTGGTTAGTTGGGTCATTTGAAATTCTAGAAACAACATCATTTTCAGGGTCGAATTTTGCGATCCGGAGCTGTGCCTAACCCTAATTAAATTCTACACTTGGTGGTGGATTCTTACTATAGATAGAGGATATTAGAATTGTTCTTTTTATGAGTAGCACAAGTATCCTCTTCAATTTTTGTAATTGTTTTGTTTTGTTTTGGTGGCTGTATTTTCAAACTGGTGGTACACATTGTACCTTCTGATATATATTAAAACCTGGCTTATAAAAAAAAGTGTTACCTGCAGTTTTAAAAATCGGACTAAATAGGTTGAATTAAGAATTAGAAAGGTTATCGGTTTGGTTTGATTGTTGAACCAAATATGTTATTGAACTAGAGAAAATCGGACTGAACCAGTCAAGATCGATAAAAATTGATAAACCGACGGTTTTGGAAAATCAAAGGGTGAAATACATGCTCTTTTTTTTCTCTCTGACAAAATGAAGTTGTTTCGATAAGTTTTTTTAAAAAATAAAATTAAAATATAATTAGACTTTGTTCAATATTGATTTTAAACAACTTTCCTTTATTTACAATTAGACATTGTTCCAAATTTATTTGGATTTGTATTTTGTACTATTTTGTACTGTGTGTGTGAGGACTATATTTAAAATTTGAATTTAAAGAATGAATATATTTTATTGTATGTAATGACTATATTTAAAATTTAAATTTAAATAATGAACCTATGAAACTATGATATTTTGAAATTTTGTAGATGTTGCAATATTTTTTTGAAACGAGTCATCTGGTTCGATCAATTTAATAAATATATAGTTTTATAATAGATATCAGTTTATTCAATTGTGTTATTTGGTTTAATGCGGTTTAGTCAGCAGTTGGACCAATGACTTACTGATTCGACTGATAAATTAATGACCAATACCCTAACAGATTTAATGATCGATCCGATTTTTAAAATATTGGTTATTGTCTAATAACACCATATGAATGATACATATTTATGTTTCTTCTAGCATACAAATCTATAAAGAATTCATTCGAATAAGTGGACTAGGAATATTTGTAGTCGGTTCACTAGTCCATGTTATCGGCCTATTAAACCTTTAAAATATCAATAAAACTACTTTTAGAATTTAGAAATACACTTTCAAACATATTTTAAATATATCAAATTCATGCATAAGGAAGTCACATCCTCGTTTTGTTAAAAAAATATTCAAATATACTATTGAAATAAATCCGGAGGTATACTTTCTTATTTCACCGATTCTTCCACTTTCTATTTTTGCTACTATTATTTCTATTATTTTCATATTCCACCGAATAAAAGATTCATTGCTACAAATAATGCTTATAATGTCGCACGCAAAAGAGATGTAACCTCGACAACCGAGGCGACATAACAAATGATGACATGAAAAGATGTCACTTAACACCTCAGTTAATAAAAAATCGAGGGCTAAAATTATATGATCATGGGTTCGAACCCCACCATCTGCATTTTAATTATTTACAAATACAGTGCCTCATACCTCTCGGTTTATCAAAGGCCAGAGGGGTAAGATAGTTTGGTTTTTTTAAATAAAACTCATTACATTGTTTACACAGAATATTAATGAATTAATTTGTTTGCAAACTACATTGTTTACATAGAATATTATATTGTTTACACGGAATATTAAAGTAAAAATGTTGTTCTTCATCGTCATTATAACACCCTACTCTACCCATTCGTATAACAATTAGAAATACGAAAAAATAATTGCGGAAATTAATCAGAGTTACAACATAGGATGCCACATCCACAAAACATAATTATACAGTATCAAATCACTTCATATCTTATTCATTAATAAAAACAAATAATTTGATTAAATAGTGGAATTAAATAAAATGGTTTAACATTAAAGCTCAAATTACATCAAATTCCCACAAAACACGTGGTTCAACAACATTAATCAAAGCAAATCATGATACGTAACAAATAACAAATACATGAAGAATATAACAAAATCTTCATCCTTCCCGTGTTATGTAACACCCTTTTCTACCCCCACTTATGTTGCAGCAGAAACAACTCAATTATCATAGTAAAACATCAAAAATACCTCAAAGGGTGCACATTTCTCATTTAAATCAAAATAATACATTTGCCCTGTAAACAAAGGGTTTTTTTCCTCAAAACAAATCAAAAGCCTTCACATGGCAGCGGAACTCAAAATTTTCAAATAAAAAGGTTTTCATTCAACATCATAATAATCAAAAAGGTTTTTAATAAAAGCCCTTAAAATAGGCAGCAGATCCACCATAACCACAAATACTCAAAAAGGTTTTCAAAATGAAACCATATCATCAAATAATAGCAAAAATAAGGAAACAACATAGTTCGACTCAAAGGACCCCAACCCGATGTTACACTATCAGAGCAAGACTCTCTAAATCGACCAAAAGCAAATAAACTTCAAGGTCCTCGAAGGCATTAACAGCTAAACCTGATCACCTGCATGTTACCCACGTAGAGGCAACATTCAAACAGGCAGGGTGAGTAATCACGATTCATAATAATCAATATAAAACAAGATATACATAAAATGGAATTATCTTCATATACAACATCTTCAGGGTCATCACAAGGAAAACATCAAAACCACAAACAACATCATAAAATACAACAATATCAATTAGATGCAAATGCAAAACAAGACTAATGCATGTGGTACCAATCGTCATAATCGATGGACACTAGGCCATCACTCCTCCAAAGATCCCCGTCAATAGGATCGATCCCGCAATTGGAACCGGAGCACGCCATAGTTACCTCATATCCGCACAATGGGAACGAAGCATCGTCACAGAGTATGCATATGAATGTATGATACACAACATCAATAATCATCATCATCAAATAAACATCATAATGTGCATCATCATTCATCAATTCTTATATATGTCATATCATCACATATTCGTCAACTAAATCACCAAATATCATCATATATTCACCAGTAACGTCATGGAAAATTGTCATAAAAATCACAACATCAAGGCATCAAAACAGCACAACACATAAACCAAACATCGCGAACAACAGACGTTCGCTACTGAGTTTGATAGGCAAACCAGTTCGCTGGGACCTTCGCTTTGCGAAGCGGTCAGCGAATCTCACAGTCACCGCACTAAAACACCAGAAAACACCATCTGTCATACTCGCTGGTTTATTCGTTGTGTGAAGCCACTCGCTGGCTCATTCATTTTGCGAGACTTCCAGCGAATCCCCAATTCCATTCCAGAATCATCCCAGTACCCACACTCATGTTATCGCGCATTCGCTGCGCTTCTCGCTTTGCGAGCCTTGGCGAACATTCGCCTTGCGAAGGAATGGTTCGCTTAGCGAACCTGCGATTACAACAAATCGCTGCTACGTATCAGTAGCTCCCCAGCCTCAAAGGTACCTGCGATTACATCCCCAAAATACCAAAAACATCCCTATAACAGTCCTAATGCATCACGGAAATCATCGGCATAAAACCTACATCTATTAGGTCGATTCAGGACACTGCGGGAACCTTAAATTCCCTAAACCTTCACAAAACCCCAATTGCCCTTACAGCCCTAACAATCCTTTTTTCCACATGGTCAAAACAACGTCGACATGGAATCAGCCCCAAGGTCTATTTCATCCGATTAAATTCAACCCTTAATAATCGATTCACAAAATACCCTCAAAATCATCAAATCATCACAAAACCCCACAAACCCTCAAACACAAAACATCCACTTCAATTACATCGAATCCTATATTGAAAACAATGAAGGTAATTACTCCCCATACCTTAGATTGCCGATCCGAAGTGTTCTCTCTTGAGCCTTTGGAAACCTTCACGAAATCCTCATCTTTTCCCCTTTTCCTCAGAGCTCTCATTCTTTCCTTCTTTTCATGTTCTAACCAAAAAGAACCCTATTCTCAAAATCCTGCTTTTTATATCCACTCTAACCCTTGGGCCTCAAAATTGGGCTTCCTCCATATTGCCCTCACTAATTCCCCTCAAATGTTCACTTTACCCTTAATTCCTCTAATATTATTTAAAATAAATAATAATACAATATATTCCATAATACATACCATTATTTAATTAAATAACCAAAACTTCACAAAACACCGACATCGACACGAATCACTAAAGTTCACAGAAATTCACGAATATAATATTTAAATAAATTAAATAAATATTCTTACGAAAATCAGGGTGTTACAACTCTCTCCCACTTAAAAAAATTTCGCCCTCGAAAATTACCTCAAGGAAACAGAGTCGGGTACGACTCCCTCATCTGATCTTCACGTTCCCAAGTCCAACTCTCGCCAGCTGGTCCACCACACAACACCTTCACCAAAGCTATGTCGTTACCCCCGCAACTGCTTCATCTCTCGACCATCAACATGCACAGGCAATGCTTCCACAGTCAGATTATCCCTAACCTGTACATCATCCATCTGAATCACATGCGACAGATCTGGAATGTACTTCCTCAACTGAGACACATGGAACACGTCATGCAAATTCGCAAGTGACGGCGGTAAATCAATTCGATAGACTACCTCTCCTATCCTCTGCGATATCTGATAAGGACCAACAAAATGTGGAGTGAGCTTCCTAGACTTCAAAGCTCGACCCACACCAGTCACTGGCGTCACTCTAAAAAACACATGATCTCCCTATTGGAATTCAAGTGATTTCCTCCTCTTATCATGATAACTCTTCTGACGACTCTGCGAAGCTTTCATCCTTTCTTGTATCGTCCTAATCTTCTTAGTCGTCTCTTCCACAATCTCAGGTCCGAGTACAACACTCTCGCCCGATTCATACCAACACAGAGGAGTTCTACACCTTCTCCCATACAAAGCTTCATAGGGCGCCATCCCAATACTAGCATGAAAACTATTATTGTACGTGAACTCAATCAACGGTAAATGGCTATCCCAAGATCCTCGATGATCCAACACACAAGCCCTTAGCAAATCCTCTAAAGATTGGATCATCCTTTCTGTCTGACCGTCTGTCTACGGATGGTAGGCATAACTCATCCTCAACTCAGTACCCAAGGCATCTTGCAAACTCTTCCAGAACCTCGATGTAAATCTAGGATCTCAATCCAACACAATACTCGAAGGTATCCCATGCAACTTCACGATCTCCTCAATATACATCTCGGCTAACTTTTGCATAGAATGATTAATCTTCATCGGCAAGAAATGAGCCGACTTAGTTAATCTATCCACAATTACCCAAATCGAATCATTTCCCTTAGCAGTCCTCGGCAATCCCGACACAAAATCCATGGAAATACTATCCCACTTCCATTCTGGAATACTCAACGGTTGCATCATACCTAAAGGCTTCTGATGCTCAATCTTCGACTTCTGACAAGTCAAACACGCATAGAAGAACTCTGCAATATCCTTCTTCATACCCGGCCACCAAAACAACTTCTTCAAATCCTGGTACATCTTCGTAGCACCGAGATGGATACTCAATCCACTCCGATGTCCTTCTTCTAGAATACTCTTCTTGATTTCAGGAACATCTAGAACACACACTCTATCTCTAAACATCATCACATCATTCTCATTAATCCGGAATTCTCCTCTGTTACCTTGGTTAATCAAAGTCAATTGATCAACCAACTTTAAGTCAGATTGTTGTCCCATTCGGATTTCTTCCAGAATACTACTCGTCAACTTCAACATTCCCAACTTCACACTGTCAGGAGTCTTCTCGCAACCCAAACTCAAATCTCGGAACTGTTCAATTAATTCCAACTCTTTCACCATAAGCATCGACATATGCAACGACTTTCTGCTCAACGCATCGGCCACTACATTTTCTTTGCCCGGATGATAACTCAAATCAAAATCAAAATCCTTCAACAGTTATAACCACCTTCTCTGCCTCATATTCAATTCTTTCTGATCAAATAAGTACTTCAAGCTGATCGCTTAACACTTCAAATTTAGAGCCAAACAGATAATGTCTCCAAATCTTCAACACAAACACCACAGCGGCCAATTCCAAGTCATGCGTAGGATAATTCCTCTCATGAACTCGCAATTGTCTCGAAGCATAGGCAATAACTTATCCATTCTGCATTAATACTCCACCAAGACTCATCTTCGATGCATCGTAGTACACCACAAAAGATTCACTCGAATTGGGCAAAATCAACAATGGAGTAGTCGTCAACTTCTTCTTTAATTCCACAAAACTCTCTTCACAAGCTACATCCCACACAAAAGCCTGACCCTTTCGAGTCAACTGAGTCAAAGGTAACGCCAACTTAGAAAAGCCTTCAATAAACTTGCGGTAATAACCCGCTAATCCCAGAAAACTTCGTATCTCAGTAGCAGACTTCGGAGTCTCCCACTGTAATACAACATCAATCTTAGAAGGATCAACAACAATTCCACCCCTTGAAATCACATGGCCAAGAAAGCTTACTTCCTTCAGCCAGAACTCGCACTTAGACAGTTTTGCATACAACTTCTTCTCCTTCAAGACTTGCAACACAGTTCTCAAATGCTCAGCATACTCTTCTTCCGAATTAGAATATATCAGAATGTCATCAATAAACACCACAACAAAATTATCTAAATACTCATGAAGGATCCGATTCATATACTCCATGAACACACCAGGTGCATTGGATGCACCAAACGGCATCACCGTGTATTCATAGTGACCATACCTCGTTCGGAAAGCTGTCTTCGGAATATCATCAGGCTTAAATCGAATCTGATGATAACCTGACCTCAAATCAATCTTGCTAAACACACAGGCACCAAATAACTGATCCATCAAATCGTCGATTCTCGGTAGTGGATACTTATTCTTGATCGTCACCTTATTCAACTGCCGATAATCAACACACAACCTCATGCTACCATCTTTCTTCTTCACTAACAGCACAGGAGCACCCCATGGAGAAACACTTGGTCGAACAAACCTCTTCTCAAGAAATTCTTCCAGTTGCTTCTTCAATTCACTTAGCTCAGAAGCTGACATCCGATAAGGAGCCATCGACACTGGACTCGTACCTGGTATTAAGTCCACTGCAAACTCTACTTCACGCTCTAGAGGTAAATCACTGACGTCATCTGGAAAGACATCTGGAAATTCACAGACAACAGGCAACTCCACGCTCGCAGCTTCACGATCAATTTGCAACGATGCAAACATTGCAAACAACACGACATCTTCTTCCACAAGTTCGTCTACTTGCTTAGCAGATAAGAACATCAACTCCTCACTATCATCAAACTCGGAGAACTCTACAGTCTTGGTATAATAATTGATATGAACACGGTTGAACTCCAACCAGTTCATTCCAAAGATCACATCGATCTGGTGCAAGGGTAGGCACACCAAATCCATCACAAAGTTCTTCTCAAAAATCATCACATGACATCTCAAACACACAAGGGTAGTAGTAACAGAACCATTAGCTGGAGTTTCTATCACCATATTACCATTCATATCAGATAACTTCAAACCCAATCTATTAGAAAATTCAAGTGAGATAAAATAATGAGTAGCACCAGTATCAATAATAGCAATCAACTCGATATTATTAATAAAACAAGTACCTCGAATCAGGTTGTCCTTCTCTGGCACCTCTGCTCCACTCAAAGCAAACACTCTGCCACTGGTCTGAGTGGCAGTTGCAGTCTTCTTCGGCTTCTGGCATTGAGTACTTATATGACCTTTCTCACCGCAATTGAAATAGGTCAGACCCTCATCTTTGCAATCAGTAGCTCTATGACCTTTCTTGCCACATCTATAGCACCTCAGCACATTGTTGGTACACACATCAGCACGGTGACCTTGCTCGCCACACTTATGATACTTCCCAGAAGCGGGAGCTGCTCCCCCACTTGACTTTTTCCCCTCTGCAGCCTTCTGCTTTCCCTTGTCAGCTGAAGTAGTATAAGGCTTCCCCCTATACTGCCCTTTCTTCTCACTCAACTTCTTGTAGTGAGCAGATCGAGCTCGGATGTCCTCATCGTAGATTCTGCTCTTGCCAACCAACTCAGTAAACCTGCGGATCCGTTGGTACCCAATGCCCTGCTTAATCTCTGGTCTCAGCCCATTCTCGAACTTGAGACACTTGGACATCTCAGCATCTGTACGATTGTAGTGCGGACATAACTTCACCAAAACCTCGAACTTCCCGGCATACTCCGCCACAATCATATCTCCTTGCTTCAGCTCAAGGAATTCCACTTCTCTCTTGCCACGAGCATCCTCAGGAAAATACTTTCCCAGAAACTCCTGCTTAAACACAGCCCAAGTTATCACAGTGCCCACATCTGCAAGTCTCTGACGGGAGTTATCCCACCAGTCCTCAGCCTCTTCTTCCAGCATATGCGTTCCAAACTGAACCTGCTGCTCATCAGAACACCCCATCACCCTGAAGATCTTCTCGATCGCCTTCAACCACTTGTGTGCACTTGCTGGATCATGCTTACCCGCAAAAGTCGGTGGATTGTTCCTCTGAAACTTCCCCAACGCACGGAACTCATCTAGAGCTCCACCATTCGGATTCAGCTGCGCCATCACATTAGCAACCGATTCCAACGCATCAGCAATTGCACGATCATTTCTTCCAGCAATACTGCACACCATCAACAAGGTTAAAAGAAACAAAACATCGACAGTGTACACACACTCGTCGACTGACAGGGGACTGACAACACGTAAAAACCTGGCCGGACGGACCGACCTACTCTGATACCACTAATGTAAAACCCTTTTCTACCCCCACTTATGTTGTAGCATAAACAACTCAATTATCAGAGTAAAACATCAAAACTACCTCAAAGGGTGCACATTTCTCATTTAAATCAAAATAATACACTTGCCCTGTAAACAAAGGGTTTTTTTCCTCAAAACAAATCAAAAGCCTTCACATGGCAGCGGAACTCAAAATTTTCAAATAAAAAGGTTTTCATTCAACATCATAATAATCAAAAAGGTTTTTAATAAAAACCCTTAAAATAGGCAGCAGATCCACCATAACCACAAATACTCAAAAAGGTTTTCAAAATGAAACCATATCATCAAAAAATAGCAAAAATAAGGAAACAACATAGTTCGACTCAAAGGACCCCAACCCGATGTTACTCTATTAGAGCAAGACCCTCTAAATCGACCAAAAGCAAATAAACTTCAAGGTCCTCAAAGGCATCCACTGCTAAACCTGATCACCTGCACGTTACCCACGTGGAGACAACATTCAAACAGGCAGAGTGAGTAATCACGATTCATAATAATCAATAAAACAAGATATACATAAAATGGCATTATCTTCATATACAACATCTTCAGGGTCATCACAAGGAAAACATCAAAACCACAAACAACATCATAAAATACAACAATGTCAATTAGATGCAAATGCACAACAAGACTCATGCATGTGTTACCAATCGTCATAATCGATGGACACTAGGCCATCACCCCTCCAAAGATCCCCGTCAATAAGATCGATCCCACAATTGGAACCGGAGCACATCATAGTTACCTCATATCCGCACAATGGGAATGAAGCGTCGTCACAGAGTATGCATATGAATGTATGATACACAACATCAATAATCATCATCATCAAATAAACATCATAATGTGCATCATCATTCATCAATTTTCATATATGTCATGTCATCACATATTCGTCAAATAAATCACCAAAACATCATCATATATTCACCAGTAACATCATGGAAAATCGTCATAAAAATCACAGCATCAAGGCATCAAAACAGCACAACACATAAACAAAACATCGCGAACAGCAGACGTTTGCTAGGCAAACCAGTTCGCTGGGACCTTCGCTTTTCAAAGCGGTCAGCGAATCTCACAGTCACCACACTAAAACACCAGAAAATACCATATGTCATACTCGTTGGTTCATTCGCTGTGCGAAGCCACTCGCTGGCTCATTCTCTTTGCGAGACAACCAGCGAACCCCCAATTCCATACCAGAATCATCCCAGTACCCACACTCATGTTATCGCGCATTCGCTGTGCTGCTCGCTTTGCGAGCCTTGGCGAACATTCGCCTTGCGAAGGAATGGTTCGCTTAGCGAACCTGCGATTACAGCAAATCGCTGCTACGTATCAGTAGTTTCCCAGCCTCAAAGGTACCTGCGATTACAACCCTAAATGACCCAAAAACATCCCTACAACAGTCCTAATGCATCACGGAAATCATCGGCATAAAACCTACATCTATTAGGTCGATTCAGGACACTGCGGGAACCTTAAATTCCCTAAACCTTCACAAAACCCCAATTTCCCTTATGACCCTTACAATCCTTTTTTCCACAGGGTCTAAACAACGTCGACAAGGAATCAGCCCCAAGGTCTATATCATTCGATTAAATTAAACCCTTAATAATCGATTCACAAAATACCCTCAAAATCATCAATTCATCACAAGACCCCACAAACCCTCAAACACATAGCATCCACTTCAATTACATCGAATCCTATATTGAAAACAATGAAGGTAATTACTCCCCATACCTTAGATTGTCGATCCGAAGTGTTCTCTCTTGAGCCTTTGGAAACCTTCACGAAATCCTCGTCTTTTCCCTTTTTCGTCAGAGCTCTCCTTTTTTCCTTCTTTTCACGTTCTAACCAAAAAGAACCCTATTCTCAAAATCGTCCTTTTTGTATCCACTCTAACCCTTGGGCCTCAAAATTGGGCATTCTCCATATTGCCCTCACTAATTCCCCTCAAATGTCCACTTTACCCTTAATTCCTCTAATATTATTTAAAATAAATAATAATATAATATATTCCGTAATACATGCCATTATTTAATTAAATAATCAAAACTTCACAAAACACCGACATCGACACGAATCACCAAAGTTCACAGAAATTCACAAAAATAATATTTAAATAAATTAAATAAATATTCTTACGCAAATTGGGGTGTTACATGTTACGTATCAGAGCGACTCCTAAGACTCGATCAAATAGCAACACATGCTCCAAGCACTACTCAAGTACCTAATCATCTGTACCCCCAAAGGAGCACAAACACAACAAACAAAAATGGGGTGAGAACTACAATCAATAATACACGGTGAAAATCACATGCTAAGGAGTAGTTAATATATAAATCACACCAATCATACAATTACAACGTACATACAAGTGCCACGGCAATATTCGGCTTAATCAGCCTACACTCAATCATGTACATATGCAATGCGACTCAACGGACACGACACAATGCATGCGATACCGTCACAATCACATACGAATCACCCTAGAACCCGATTCCCGTAGGAATCCAGATAAGTCATATACGTTCCTCTAAACTAAAAATTATCTCCACTCGACTCCCACATGGAGTCTGGACGAGACTAGGCACCCATCATGGATTCCCACATAGCTCATCTCCACATAACATGGCATGAATGGATGACACCCAAATATGCACAATACAATAATCATTCATGCATATTCATGATCCTCAATGATCAAACGTGAGCCACATGCTCACCATAATTCCTTCAGGAATTACCACCACAACCCAAGACCGCCCACATAAGACAATCTTGGTAAACAATCATCAAACACGTCTCATATAGACAATCACATAAAAACCCTATGTTTTATCCCGTTTAATATCATTACTGGTTCCCCCTATGTTCAATTATACCATTTTAGTCTTGCGGAAAAAGAGAAATTGCATTACACGTGAAATCGGGACAAAAATCGCAAAAATGGGAAAATGTTGCTACAGCTCTACCTATACGCGTACGGCCCTGCCCCTTACGCGTATGGCCATCATCCCTCGCCCCACGCCTGCGTATCATACGCGTAGGGCTCAAATACCCAGGCCTCATACGCGTATATCCTTGGGCCGTACGCGTATGACCAGAGAGTGATTTCTCTCCAAACCTTCCCATACGCGTATGGCCACTCATCCTTACGTGTAGCTTACGCGTACCGGCAGAGGACCGTGCTGGCATGGGGATGGGGTGCGCATCATACGTGTATTGCCCTCTGGGAGTGCCCCCATACGCGTAATGCCTTGGGCCTTCACTACTAAAAGAATCACGTTTAGTGACTGAATTAGAGACTGAAAAAGCCTAAAATCGGCCACTATAACGTTTAGCGACAAATAACGCGACTATCAAATTTCGGTTGGAAAAGTACTAGTCACTAACCTTTAGAGACGAATTTAGTGACCAAAATTAGTGACCGATTTTAGCGACTGAAATTAGTGACCGATTTTAGTGACCATTTTTAATTGTTTAAAAAACTTAAAATAAAACAAAAGCTTTGTCTCTAGCAGGAGAAGGAATCGAACCAATACACTTTCTTTTATGAGGCTTTTGAGTGTCCACTAAGCCATTTGGTTTTTGTTGTATAATTTACATTTGAAATGTATATATTATTAATGAATTAGAACTTTCAAATATTATTTTAAAAGATTCTTACACTAATTATCATTAAAATTATATTTTATCTATTAATAAATTTGTATGAGTTAATTATTTATATAAATATATGTTTTATTTGTTAAAACAATAAAAAAGTAAAATTTTGACTAAAAAATTAAAAATATAAATAAAAGCAAAAAATTGGGAGGGAATCAACTTAATATGAAAAAAAACAAAAAAAATATTAGTGACCGAAATTTTGGTCACTGGATTTTTTTATGAATTAATTTATATAAAAACGATTATTTGAAACTAAAAATTATGGTCACAAAAAATCAGTCGCTAATTCGGTGGCTAATTTTATTTAGTGACCGATTTAGTGACTTTTACAATTTTACTAACATGATGTCTAATTTTGGTGGCTAATTCGGTCACTAGAGTGATCGAGATTTTTCAGTCACTAATTCGGTCACTGAAAGCGAATATTCTAATAGTGCTTACGCGTATTGCCTTGCATGCACAGAAAATTTTCTAGTTTCGCAACAGTGAAATTTTCCCCCATTTGAGCACTTCTAAGTTCCTAATTCAGACCCAAAGTAAACCTTATCTCAGTATAATCTTTGAGTCCTAATTCTACTTCACTGTTTCATCATTTTATCAACATTTTCCATCATTAAAACCCATTTTCGTTAACCCCCCAAAACCCCAATTTTTAGATTTGCTCCCATATCAGAACTCAGCAACCACAGTACCAAATAACACGAATTTTCTATTCGAAATCAGCATACAACACATATTCATGCACACATTCAGTACACGGCTACTAATTAATAGCAATAATCATACAAACACAACAATCAGACAAGGAAAAGGAAGAATGTACAGAAAATCCTAAGAGGAAAAGGAACCCTCACTACCCTCTCATGTTATTATCACCATTAGAGAACCGATTCTCCCTCCTTACCTGAATTCTGAGCTTTTCCTCTCTTCAACAATGGTGGAAAACCCTTGTTCTCCTTGCCCTAGCTCTCCCTATTTCCCTTCTCTTTCATGTTCTGGCAGTTATTTCCCAAGACTTTGCTAATCTTTCTCGAATTTTGTTTTTATCTCCCTTAATTAACTCCTAATAATACTAATATTACTAATAATATTAATAACAATAATAATAATAAGGAAAAAAATATTGTCTACGTCCTTTAAGTTATTTTAAAATATCAAGTTAGTCTTTTAAGTTTTTTTTGTAACGCTTTGGTCCTTTATGTTAGGTAACATTTACGTCGTTGACGTTTTTAAAAATCTCCGTTACAATAAATTGCAAACTCATATACCATTTTTACTTATTTTTCGCGTTGATCACGAATATGCAATCAAATTTATCAAACAAGTTACGGTTCATGAGAATCAGGGAAAAAAGTGGACAAATACATAATGAAAAATCGTTCGATCCGACCAAAATACACAATCAAACACAAAACTAATTACATATTCGTAATAAGCGCGAAAAACCAGTTCAAATGGTATATGAGTTTGCAATTTATTGTAACGGAGATTTTTAAAAAGGTCAACGACGCAAACGTTACTTAACATAAAGGACCAAATCGTTACAAAAAAAAAATTTAAGGGACTAACTTGATATTTAAAATAACTTAAAGGGATAAAACAGTATTTTTGCCTAATAATAATAATAATAATAATAATAATGGTAATAATAATAATGACAATAATATTACTAATATATCCCATTGATTATTAATTATTTTCATCATCATATTATTCTAAAGGTTTATTCATATTACTCAATTAAAGCTAATTCCTCACACTCACCCTTAGCCACATACCCTTAATTAAGTCAATAAAATCACAAACAACACACAATGACTAAATATTTTAAATGGGGTGTTACAACTCTCCCCCACTTAAAATATTTTTGTATTTGAAAATGTACCTGATGAGAACAATTCTGGATACGACTCTCGCATCTTGCTCTCTAATTCCCAGGTCACACTTCCTCCAGCAGCTCCTCCCCAAGCTACTCTCACTAAAGGGATGTCTTTGCCTCTAAACTTTTTCATCTTGCGATCCTCGATCCTTATTGGTATTGCCTCTACAGTCAGATTATCCCGAACATGTACTTCATCCAGTTGAAGAACACGTGATGGATCAACAATGTACTTCTGAAGTTGTGACACATGAAACACATCATGCAAATTTGAAAGTTCAGGTGGCAGCGCCACTCTATACACAACAGTCCCAACTCTCTGCAAAATCTGATATGGCCCAATGAATTTAGGATCCAACTTCTTTGATTTCAGTGCACGACCAACACCAGTCACATGAGTGTCCCTTAGAAAAACATAGTCGCCTTCGCTGAATTCCAAGTATTTCCTCCTATTATCATGATAACTTTTTTGCCTACTCTGGGATGCCTTCATCTTCTCTCTAATCATTTGAATTATCTTAGTAGTCTATTGCATAATCTCGTGTCCAAGCACAGTGCTCTCACCCGACTCATACCAGCATAGAGGTGTCCTACACCTCCTACCCTACAACGCTTCAAAAGGTGCCATCTCAATGCTAGAATGGTAACTATTATTGTAAGTAAATTCAATCAACAGTAAATGGGTATCCCAAGCACCTCCCTGCTCGAGTATACAAGCTCTCAACAAGTCTTCCAGTGACTGAATAATCCTCTCAGATTGTCCATTTGTCTGTGGATGATAAGCAGAACTCAACTTCAAACTAGAACCCAAAGCTTCCTGCAAGATCTTCCAAAATCCGGAAGTAAACCTCGGGTCTTTGTCAGACACAATGCTCGACAGAACCCCATGCGACTTCACTATTATTTTGATATATATCTCTGCTAACTTTACCAAAGGAAAACTGATGTTAATCGAAATAAAATATGTCGATTTTGTCAGTCTATCCACAATCACCCAAATAACATCAAAGCCTCTTGCTGTATTCGGTAACCCAGTCACAAAATCCATTGCGATACTATCCCACTTCCACTCTGGTATTTCCTTTGGTTGCATCAACCCGGAAGGTTTCTGGGGATCCACTTTTGACTTCTGACAGGTCAAACAAGCATACACAAACTGAGCTACCTATTTCTTCATACCTGGCCACCAAAACAATTTCTTAAGATCTTGATACATTTTCGTAGCTTCTGGATGAATACTCAAGCTACTCCTACAGCTCTCCTCTAAGATCATTTTTCTCAATTCAGGATTATTCGGCACACAAATTCTGCCTCTAAATCTCAACACACCAAAATCATCCACTTCAAAGTCACCTTCTGCATCCGACCCTCCCGCGGTCATCAAATCCACCAGCTTCAGATCAAGTTTATGACTTTCTCTAATCTCAATAAGGAACTCATTATTAACTTTCAGCATACCCAACATCGCACTCTCAGGAGTCAGTTCACGAACCATGCTCAAGTCTCTAAACTGCTCAATTAAATCCAACTCCTTAATCATTAATGTCGACATGTGAATTGTCTTACGACTTAACGCATCTGCCACGACGTTAGCTTTACCGAGATGGTAACTCAATCTAAAATCATAGTCCTTCAAGAACTCCAACCACCACCTCTGTCTCATATTCAACTCTTTCTGGTCAAATAATTATTTCAAACTTTTATGATCACTGAAGACTTCAAACCTCGACCCGTACAAGTAATGTCTCCAAAATTTCAATACAAAAACAACTACAGCTAACTCAAGATCATGAGTAGGATAATTCCTTTCATGTACCCTCAATTGTCGTGAGGCATAAGCCACGGCTTTACCATCCTGCATCAACAATCCTCCTAATACCATTTTATACGCATCACAATATACCCCAAAAGGCTTGTTTGGCATGGGTTGAATCAATACTAGCGTTGTAGTCAACCTCTTCTTCAATTCCCAGAAACTCTCTTCACACAAGATATCTAGTCAACTGAGTCAGAGGAAGGGCCAAATTAGAAAACCCTTCTATAAACCCTCGGTAATAACCTGCCAAACCCAAGAAACTCCTAATCTCTGTCACTGATTTCGGAGGTTCCCACTGAAGTACAACACTTACTTTGGATGGATCCACTGCTATGCCATCATCAGAAATAACATGTCCCAGAAAACTCACTTCGTGCAGCCAGAACTCACATTTTGAAAGTTTCGCAAACAACTTATTAACTTTCAACACTTGCAATGCAATCCTCAGATGTTCTGCATAATCTCTCTACGACCTAGAGTAAATCAAAGTATCGTCAATAAAAACTAAAACAAACTAATCTAAGCAGGCATGGAAGATATGATTCATGTACTCCATGAATACACCTGACGCATTGGACACTCCGAACGACATTGTAGCGCGCGATTTTTATCGGTGACGCGACCACCTTATCTCGGGAATTGGGTTTTCTCAATGAAGAGAAGAGGGTGCTACTTTTTGATTTCTTATTTATCCCATGAAGCTGGAAGGGAAATGGAAGCTATCTAAAACTAACCTTGCACGCGAATGTTTAACTGAACAAACGCTTAAAGAGATTCAGAGAGTTCGGGGTCAGGTTATATAATGGGGAGTTGTCAATTACCCATCCTATATGTGGTTATCCACAGGTTGTTAGCTTTAGGTTTCGCTTTGCACTTGATGGTGTTTATCCGTTAATGGGTTGGGAAAGTTTCTTGGGAAATATGAGAGGGAGAGTGAGTTTTTGTTGATGTTCGGGTTTTTCCGATGTTTTTGGTAAGGTACTACACCTAAGTTTTGATTGATATGAAGGTACTGGACCTAGAGTTTTTGATTAGTATGCTCGTTAAGATTTTGCAATCTTATGCCTATGTATTCCCGTTTAAACGAAACAGGGAAATCAGAGCAATCGTAGTTCCTCCTATTCTAAGGGAGGAAAAAGATGTTTTGGTGTCTTGTTCAAAGCCCAAGATTGAAGCTAAAAGGTTGAGTATTTGTGTCTTGTTCAAAGCCCAAGATTGAAGCTAAAAGGTTTTTACTGAGAGAGAATTTGTCATCTCTAAAGGGAGACATCTCGTCTGTTTATCACAACTGTTGGGTGACCGTTTATAAAGGATGATTACTTTAACTGGTATATGAGAATCCAGCAATGCCACAATTTCCTTTATAGGGGTGTTATCCTGAAGGAGAAAACTTTAACTCAATGTAGAGCAATGTCATTTTTGCTTAGGAATTTCTCATGCTAAGGAAGGGACAGTGGCATGGATGTAAATAATCCAGAGGTTTGCCGCTTACAGCAATAAAATAAAAGAGAGGATTTACCAGAATAAAAGATGGACAACCGCCTTTGAGACATAAGTTAGCATTAATAACAAACAATTTTTTATTAAGTTTTTATTCGCTGAAGAAAATTGAGTATTATAATATTCGTATAAAACTTGTCACTTGATTAATATTTATTTATGCATTTCTATGACTACGTACGATTACTTTTTTTTTTATGTTTCAATAACCAAAATAATAAAGGTAAAATACCCTTTTTGGTGCCTTAAGTATACCCTCTGGTTCACTTTGGTCCCTTAAATTTTTTTCGTGCCAATTTGGTCCTTTAATTGTATAAACGTAGCCACGTTAGTCCTTCCGTTAATGGAACGTTAGAGAATTTTAAAAAACAGCCTCCAGCTGGCAGTTTGTATGCTTAGGTGGATAAGTGACTTCCAAGATTGCATTTGACCACAAGTGATACAAAAATATGTTGAAGCTACTATTATCAAATTAGTTGCGAAGAAGACGAAGGAGCTGCGAAGTGGAAGACGAAGGAGTTGCGAAGTGGAAGACGAAGGAGCTGCGAAGACGAAACAAGTTTGAAGAAGAACGATTCCAGGTAAGTGTTCGCTCCATAAACTGTGTTAGAGTTTGTTTCGATTTAGGGTTTAGATAGATTTAGGGCTTTCTGTAGATTTAGGGCTTTCTGTAGAAATTAGGTTGAAACTATCTTATTGAACTGTGTTAGGTCTAAATGGAAGAGTTTTTGGAGCTTACTATTCACCACAGTGGTGTATTCGTTGAACCTGAACTTAGTGAGTATGTTGGAGGAACAGAAGTTCAACTGAGAGTGGATGTTGATAGGTGGAGTTTTTTTGAGTTAGTAGGTGTTTTGAAGGACTTAGGTTATACTGACTTTGAAAAGATGTATTACAAGGATCCATAATTTGGGATGATGGCCCTACTTGATGACAAAGGGGCTTCAGATATTGCAGACCTTTATAGGGTGCACGGAAGTGTTGACATTTACATTCAACACACTGTGTCTCAGCCTGATTATTTTGATGGACCAGTGGAGACACGAGTTGAAGAGCCTGAGATAATTGTAGATGAGGTTCAAGAGTTGCTTAAAAAGTTGACTGAAGAGGTAATTGATAAGGATGATGAGTCTAATATTGTTGTGGAAGAAGGAGGTGCTGGGGTGAGTGATACTAATGTTGTTGTAGAGGAAGTAGGTGCTAGGGTGAAGGAAACCAATGTTGTTGTGGAGGAAGTAGGTGTTGGGGTGAAGGAAACCAATGTTGTTGTGGAGGAAGGAGCAACAAGGTCTAGTCATGGTAATTTTGGTGAGGTACATGATGAATCTAATTCTGATGATAGTGAGGATAGGAGCTTCCATTATGATAGTGCACTTGATATAGAATTTGATGATGAATATGATGGTTATGATGAAATGGATGAAGATGAACTTGATGATCTCATTGCATTTCAAAGTGAAGGAAACTCATCTGTGAAAAAAAATAGGACACAAGATATAGGAGATCTTAAGGGGAGTGATAATGACAGTGATGATCTTCAAAGTGGCTGTGATAGTGATGACAGTAGTGTGGTTAATAGGAAGAAGTACCCAATTTTCAAAGAAAGGAAAGATATGTTCAATTACAAATGGGAGCTTGGTATGTATTTCACTTCCAAAAGTGATATAAAGGATGCAGTTGCCTCATATGCTGTACAAAATGGTAGAGACTTGAAATTCAAAAAAAAAATGACAACAAAAGGGTGAGGGTGAGGTGTAAGGATGGTTGTGATTGGGAGCTGTATTGTGCCAAGCTACCAAATGAGGATTCTTGGCAGGTAAGAAAAGTAATTGACAAACACAACTGTAGTAGGGAGTTCAATGTGAAGATGCTGTCAACAAAATGGTTGAGCAAAAGGATACATAATGCACTGAAAAACAATCCTAGGTTGAAGGTTAAGGAATTAAAAGAAAAGGCTTTAAGGAAGTGGAATGTGGGGGTAAACAAGACTAAGGCAATAAGAGCAAGAGTGGCTGCCAGGGATAAGATTGATGGGTCTTTCTTAGGGGATTTTACTAGGATATACGACAATTGTCATGAACTCCTGAGAGCTAATCCAGGTTCAACAGTTAAGATGAACGTTGAGCCTGTTCCAGAAGGTGTTGCTGACCAAAGACCACATTTTAAAAGACTCTACATATGCTATGCAGCTTGTAAGGAGAGATGAGGAGAATGAGATTGGCAAATGAAGAAGCATATCTCCATATGATGAAGACACCACCAAGATTTTGGAGTAGAGCATATTTCAGGACATCCAATAAGTGTGATGATGTGTTAAATAACATGTCTGAGTCATTTAACAGTGTCATTGTTGACTCTCGAGGAAAGCCACTTGTGACAATGCTGGAGGAGATTAGGACTTACATTATGGAGAGATGGGAAAAAAATAGAATGAGGTTCCAAGATGTATCTGGTAATGATATTTTGCCCAACATTAGAAAGAAACTTGAGATAACTAGCAATTTTACAAACTTTTGGCTGGTCAGGTATTGATGACATTTTAGTATTAGTTTTTGATTTTCATGAGAATATACAAAGTTATGGCTTATAGTTATTGATGGGCTTCTTGTTATTGTAGAATGGAAGATGAGCATATATTTGAGGTAAGACATTTGGAAAATCCAGCTGAGACATTCACTGTGAATTTGAAGGACTTCCAATGCTCCTACAGAAGATGGGATCTAACAGGACTTCCTTGTGTCCATGCAATGACATCCATGAAGAGTAGGAACTTTAAAGTTGATAACTACATTCCTGAATATTATAGAATATCTACTTACAAGGCAGTGTACAAGCCTGTTTTATACCCTGTGAATGGATCTAATTTGTGGGTCAAGACTCCATATCCAGATGTTCAGCCACCCAAGTATAGGAGGATGCCTGGGAGACCGAAGAAAAGGAGAAATCTTGAGCAAGGGGAGATTGATGGAAGTGACAAAAAAATGAGAAGAACTAGTTTTGTTGTCAAGTGCTCTAGGTGCAAAAAGGTAGGACATAACAAATTAACCTGCAAGGACATTACCAGTCAGGCCACAACTAGCAATGTAGCACCATCTCAGGCTAATGCCAGTCAGCCCATAGCTAGCAACGTTGCACCATCTCAGGCTAATGCCAGTCAGGCCACAACTAGCAATGTAGCAACATCTCAGGTAAATGCCAGTCAGACCACAACTAGCAATGTAGCACCATCTCAGACTAATGCCAGGCAGCCCATAGTTAGCAATGTAGCAGCAGCTCACACCAATGCCAGTCAGACCACAGTTAGCAATGTAGCAGCAACTCACACCAATGCCAGTCAATCATCAGCAACACAAGGTTACAAGGCTGCCACCGAGTCTTCTAAAGGAAAGGCTGTATCAGGACAGTGCTCAAGGCCACAGAAGCTTGGTGTAAGAAGGCCATTTGTAGCACCAGGACCAACAACAAGATTATTTTCTTCAAAGAATTTGGTTGGTCCTACAACCAGAAGGACAACCCCAACCAAGAGGATCACACCAAGGAGAAACATCTAGTATTAATTAGGCTTGATTTAGTATGTTGTTTTAAGTCGTTTTGAACCATTTGGTATTTTGTAATGTTGTTTTAAATCGTTTTGAACTGTATATGGTAGTGTATTTTGAAGTCAGTTTGAACATGTCTATGTAACATGTCACTACATTTTGGAACCTCTGTAAAACTATTTGTATGTTTTTCTTTGACTGATATCAATCAAACTCAGTTTGTGTTCATCTTTGACTAATGTAATCATTTTTGCCAATTTGATATATGTTTGGCCAAAAATTTATATCAACCAAATAACATGGTGCTAGAAATTAACATATACCAAACAAAACAACTCATAACATTCATTAAATTGTCATCTGTTACAAATTTCAATACAACCTATCTGTCACAAAGACACATAACAATACATCCTAGATTCACTTCTAAAGCATCCTAAGAAACCATACACATAACATTACAACACACAACATTTTCCACCACCACATCTTGTTCAGTTCAACTTGAATTTAAGTCACAACCTTTCTTAGTTCTTCATTTCCACACTTCAATTTTTCAAAATCCTTTGATAACCTTTCCAATCTATTCACCAAAACTTGATTTGTGTCTACCATTTTTTCTTCATGGAACCAAATGAAAAAACCACATCCTCTTTGCAACGACCCCTGAAAAATAGATATGGATCAAAATCAGATTTTTACCATAATTTAACTCAAACAACATTTAGGGTTTACCTTATAATTGGGACAACCCCAAAATTTCTTTCCGAAATTCTTCTCGGTGTTTGCCCTGCGAAGCACTGCCTCGTCTCCACAAAGACACAACGGTACATCTCGCGACGAACTTTGCACACAAGAATGCCCACTTTCAGTTTTGTTCTCCTTCAAAATACACTGGCCATGGCTAACCTTCATGTTGAAGCAATTCAAACGGGAACAAGAAGAAGAACAAGATGAATGGAACGATGGAGAAGATGAAGATGAATGGAACGATGAACAAGAAGAAGACGAATAATAGAGGGATGAAGATGAACATGAATGATACTGAAAACGGTGAAGGATGAAGATGATATAAACATGAACGTGTCAGCTCAGAAGTCAGATGGACAAAACAAACGTCTGTCTGCATCCAATTGACGGAAGTGGCTATTTTGCAACTTTTATACAATTAAAGGACCAAATTAGCACGAAAAAAAATTAAGGGACCAAAGTGAACCAGAGGGTATACATAAGGGACCAAAAAGAGTATTTTGCCAATAATAAATTTGATACAATCTTGAGATTAATTATTACTTTTGAATTTAGCTAAGTGAGTGAGATACAATTTCTTTAAATAATGTGTTGACTTTTAAGGATATATTGGATAGAAAAATTATTTAATATCCTGAGAGTAATACACCTACTAAAAAGTGTGAAGCAGAAAGTGTAAAAAGTCCACAGTCCATATAACAACTTGTCCTTGACATTCATGTCGGTGATTACTGCAGCACATGATGGATCATCCAAGTCAATGTAAAATGACGGTGTCATTTAGACTATCCTTCTTAAGGAAGGGTGTTAGTATGTTCACAATATATTTTAATATAATTTTCTTTTATTAATATTACTCCTTAGTAATTTATAAATTGCATTACTACGTTGTAATGTCTTAGTGGTTGGTCCTGGACCATAAAATAGAATCTCTAATAATAAAATTATGAGTGTTGGATTTTAACACTTTATTATTTATTAAAATTTTATGTGAATACTTGGCTTAAAATTAGGATGAGAATAAGTCAAGTCAATTAACAGGAGTCAACGATCTAACCTACACAAACTTAGGTGAGGTTAGACTTTTTTTCAAATAGAAAAGACATGAATTTTTTTATAAGTCTATTTTAATTAAAAAAATTAGGCCACAAATTATAAAAATAGTATTTTAAGTCTATCAGACTAGCCTATTTAAATAAATATAAATATTTTTATTTTTATTATTATTATTAGTATTATATTGTATTTGTATTTTGAATTAAAATATAAATATAAAGCTTAGTTATCTTGAAGAACTTATTAAAATAAATTTAAAATTTTTTTTGAACAATGTCATAAGTTGTTGTCATAATTTCTCTCAAACAAATAGTATCACAAAACTTACGTAAATATGTAAACTTGAATAAGGCAATGCAAATATATTGTTAGTCTCATTGATCTTTTAATTTGTTAATCTATATAAACATTAATTAAATGACTTATTTTCAAATGTTCAAATAAAATAGGCTTTTATGTAGTCAAATAGGCCAATCGGACTTTCGAAAAGGCCAGACTCCGACTTAAAAATAAGCATACGATAGGCCATAGGTCAGACTTAGCCTTTTAAATTTTTAGCAAGTCAGGCTCGAGCTTGGCAAAGCCTAACTCGACTCAGCCTATTCTCGTCCCTACTTAGAGCCAACATTTATGTTTAATCATGTCCTCACTCATCAATCAGTGATTCCAACCTATGATATGTTGGTTTTGTTGACCAAGTGACTTTTAACACAAGATAAAGGGGTTGAATTGTGTTAAATGGTTTTTGAAATTTGTTTAAAAAAATTGATTTTACATGATCAATTTTAAGAAGAAGGATGAAATAGAGACTTAAGTGCAGAAGATAAATGACAAGAAAGTAAAATAGATGAGTTAGAAAAAGAGGCACTAGGATTTATATTGGTTCGACCCTAAATAATGCGGCGTACTCCAGTCTCTAAGAGTTTCCTCTTAAGAATTTCAATATCAATTTGAGCTTTTATCACATGATCAATTTGAGCTTATACTTGAGTTGCAACCTTTATAACAATATCAATATTACAAAATAATGGTACTCTTGATTTACAAATTGAGTAGGAATTGATTCATATAATAATTACAAAACTCTTGATTAATTATCCAGCTCTCTCATAACTAAAATATTATAAAGTGTATAAAAGTGTTTCTAAGAAGAGAATGACTAAGAGATAGGAGTAGAATATCATATTTGTTATGTTGTTCAAAAGTGAACATAAGTCTTCCTTAGATAGGAAATATAGGGCTAAAAACGAAATAAAAATGAGTCGTAGTCACTCTCTAATCGATTAGAATGTTGCGCTAATCGACTAGTTCTTAAGTGTTTAGGAAATAAACTAGTAAGGTTCGGAGCATAATCGTTTAAGAGGGTTCAAAGTATATTAATGGGCAATTTTTCTCCATAATCGATTATAGAGAAAAAATTTGTTTCATAATTAATTAGGTGTGCTTCCTAATTGATTCACATAAAGTCATATATGATTTTTAAGAGCTTTTTAAACAAAATGGAGATTGTAAAATATTTTAAGTGTGTGTACATGCACATTAATTTAGTACTTTATCTACTCAAACTTACTACACACTAATTATCTAAAAATATTAAAACATCTAAAGTACATGATCATAAGCGAGCTTTCCAAAACTTCAACTCCTTTAATGTTGTTCTTATCGTTTGACTTTCTTTGAACCAAACATCAGATGCTTCTAGCTTTGCTTTTTGATTTACTTAAATTATTTTTTTCCTTGATATGATGTTCTTGATTATATTGAACCATAATATATTTCTCTTCCTTTAGTATGGTATAGATGCCTTGGGGGTATGTATATTTATGTCAAAAACAAGTATTCATTTTTAAGAATTTATGGACCTGTAAAATTATCATCACTAGTTCTATTTTCTCTCTTGTTTAAGGTGATAATTTAGTGGGTTGGTCTTGTAAGGGATTTTGTTTCAATGGCCCTTGATTAAAGTCAGGTAAAAGCAACTTTCTTGTCTATATCCATATGTATTTGATTAGTTTAGACATCTTAATACAAATATGACATAATTTTGAACCACACATATAAATGTGCAAAGTTGTTAGATGAGCTACAAACTCATGAAACCTCACTCATTATGATATCATGAGTGTAAGCCTATTTTTACTTGGAATTACCATACATCATATGATACACCAACCAAAACGGACTCTGATCATCCCAATAACACAAATTCCCTTGACTTAAAACAGTTGCTAGACCTATCTCTACAAACACATGATCCTGATTCCTTACCCACTGAAATTTCAAATGAACATGACCAAACACCATAAACCCTGCCTACCAGTCAAACTCACCAAGACAACCATACTAAAACGGCCAGACAGAGACATATTCCCTCTTATTTACATGACTATGTATGAAGCTCTTCTACAAGTCACAAAGAACCATCACCCTTAGGTACTCCATATCCCATTTCTTCTCTTCATTCTTTTGATCATTTGTCTCCCTCTCAAAATAATTTTTCTATATCTATCATAAAATGTATTGAGCCTAGAACGTATAAAGAAGCATGCCAACATATGATTGTTGAGTGAAAGCAAATAATACTGAGCTAGATGCATTGGTTTCAAATAACACATGGCAGTTAGTTGAGAAACCACCTCATGTGAAACCTATAGGTAGTAGGTGACTTTACAAGTTGAAACACAAAGCTATGGTTCAATTGAAGGATATAAGGCTAGGGTGGTAGCCAAAAGCTACAATCAAATAGAAGGAATGGGATTTTTTTTACACTTTTTCACCTGTGGAAAAAATAACAACAATCAAAACCTTAATTGCTCTAGCTTATCTTAAACAGTGGCACATCCATCAAATGGATGTCAACAATGCATTCTTGCATGGAGACTTGCAAGATGTTTACATGCCCATCCCTGATGGTGTTGTGGCAAAAAAAAGTCAAGTTTACAAGCTTTAAAAGAGTTTGTATGGCCTAAAAGAAGTAAGAAAATCGTATGAAAAGTTGGCCCATCTTCTCTTGCAACAAAGCTATAATCAGTCCACTTCTAATTTTTCTTTATTCACTCTCGAACATGAAGGAAATTTCACTGCTCTTATAGTGTATGTTGATGATATCATCATAGCTGGTAATTCCCTTGCATAATTTTCTAGAATCAAAGTTAATCTAGATCAAAACTTCAAAATAAAAGACCTTGGCATCCTTAAATATTTTCTAGGATTAGAAGTTTCTCATTCCAAAGATGGTATCTCTATATCTCAAAAGAAATATTGTTTGGATATTGTAGCGAGCGGTTTTAGACGTGGTTGCGAAACACTACCGCTCTTTGGTATCTACAGCTCAATTCATTTTTTATCCTATTAAAGCTGATGAAGGAAGGGAAATAGATGTCTCCAATTAACCCTGCTTGCAAACTGAGGTTAAACAGTCAAAACTGTTGGTTTACAGATGCTACAAAGATTCGGGGTCTCTATTGGGTGTATTTTTTTTAAAGTGGTGTTCGGTCGATTGGTGGGAGGTTGGGACGGATGTGTGGAAGTATGGGATTTTGGGTTTTTGTTTAGTGTGCTCGCTAAGATCTTTTCTTTCAATCTTATGCCTACGTATTCCCGTTTACCGAAACAGGGAAATCAGAGCGTTCGTAGTTCCTCCTATTCTATGGGAGGAAATGGTTGTTTTGGTGTCTTGTTCAAAGCCCAAGACGTGAAGCGAAAGGTAGTTTGTATCTTGTTCAAAGCCCAAGATGTGAAGCTGAAAGGTCTCAACTTTAGAGAGAATTTGTCATCTCTAAAGAGGGTTTTGTTTGTCACAACCGTTTATAAGGGAGAATTACTTTAACCGGGATATGTGAATCCGACAATGCCATAATTTCCTTTATAGGGGATTTCCAACCTAAAGGAGAAGACTTTAACTCAGTGTAGAGCAATGCTATCTTTCCTTAGGAATTTCTCCTGCTAAAAGAGGGACACTGGCATGGATGTAGATGATCCAGAGGCTTACTGCTTACAACAATTAGATGAAGGGGAAGGAGTTGTTGATGTTTGTGTACTGTGAACGAGGCACAGCTTTGATGCTAAAAGGTTGATTGGATCAACCAGTGGTTTTCTTATACAAAGCCTAAGAGGAGGCTAATATGTGTCTCGTACAAAGCCCGAGAGAGAGGCTAAAAGGTTTTGACTCAACGAGGGAATCTTTTGGTATCTCGTATAAAGCCCGAGATGGAGGCTATTTGACTCAACAAGAGAGTTTTTGTATCTCGTACAAAGCCTGAGATGGTGGCGAAAGGGGTGATTGACTCAACAAGGGAGTCTCTGGTAACTCGTACGAAGCTCGAGATGGAGGCTAAAATTGTTAGCTCCGCTGGGGAGAATCATTGTACAAAGCCCAAGAGGAGGCTATGGTTACTGTTTCAGTTGAGTGACAGGTCCAGTATGCTGATTTAAAGAGAAAATCAGTTCTTATATGAGTAATGTTTGCACTCGGGGATTTTGATTCGAGGATCAGGGATATTTCCTGTTCTTTAAGGAAGTGGGAAATCCAAATGGTATTGAGGTTGTCCGAGGCCACGAGGTTCCTTCCTATTTTTGAAGGGGTCACTTGAGAATGTCTTTGAGACTCAAGGATGTTAGACTGTCCGTGTCTAGAGTTTCATCTTTTGTACTATGCTTTGAGAAACAATAGTAGACTCTTGGAAAGGACTGTTCTATGAAGATGACTAAGTTCTGTTCCTATACTTCTAGGAGGTCGTCGGGACAATTTGTACGAAGCCCAAAAAGAAGCTGGAAACTTTTAAGAAGCCGAGTGGTCCTTGTATGAAGCCCAAGAGAAGGCTATCATTCCTGGAGGAAGAATCATTATACGAAGCCTAAGAGGAGGCTGAGAATACTTCTAAGAAGCTGAAGGGTCCTTGTACAATGCCCAAGAGGAGGCGGGGATGCTTTTAGGAAGCCTGCGGGTCCTTGAACAATGCCCAAGAGGAGGCCGATGCTTTTAAGAAGCCGATGGGTCCCCAAACCTCGAGAAATTCAAGACAGGCTATTCACGAGGAATAGATCAAGCCAGGAAAGTTCGAGAATTTGGAAGAAACTCAAGAGATGCCATTCACGGAGAAAAGATCATCTCTGGGGAGTAGAGTTTCTTGACAAGTGCTTTTAAGAAGCCTGTGGGTCCCCAAACCCCGAGAAATTCAAGACAGGCTATTCACGAGGAATAGATCAAGCCAAGAAAGTTCGAGAATTTGGAAGAAACTCAAGAGATGCAATTCACGGAGAAGAGATCATCTCTGGGGAATAGAGTTTCTTTGACAACTTCTACGAGTGACAATCTATGAATGGGTTCACAGAGAATGCTGCCTTTCATATCTCCATATTATTTAACCCCAAGAGGAGGGAAGACTGTGTCTGGTAATCCTATGGGGATCTAGTTTTGACTATTTAAGAGTGATCAACGGGCTTAATGCTAGACGTAGTTGCTGGGGAAACTCTAACTATCTATACTATTATTACACAGTTGATATGAGTTTATGAAGGAATACTTACATTGAAATAGCCCCACAATACAGTTATATGTATATGAAAGCGGTAAATGAAAGCATATAAACACTTATTCGGTTGTAGAGCTTCCATGTTGTTTGGTTAGTTGTTCAACAAAGAAAGATTGAAAACAACAGTATATTCAAAATCAAAGGAGAAAGTGCTTTGAAAAAGAAAGATTTTGGGGCTTACAGCCTAAGGAGAGGCCCAGGGTTTTATCAGTGAGCGCACTGTTTGAATTTGTACAGAGGGACTTATACAAGTGACTGTGGCCCCAAAATTGTTTTCTGTACAAAGGGATTTGGGTCTTACACTCTCTCAAGAGGCCCAAAAAGTTTTAAAGAAAAAGAGTGGGGCTTATAACACGAGGGTAGGCCCAGATGATTTTTCGTTTAAAATGGCGATCGCGCCGAGATTTTCTTTTAACGCAAAGGGGCTTATACAATATCTGAGGCCCAAAGTTATTTTTGGTTAAAAGGGGGTTAGGTCTTACAATATAATAGAGGCCCAAAAGTTGTGAATGAGTCTTATAGCTCAAGGAGAGGCCCAAATGATTTATCTTTAAACTGGCGACGATCGTGCCGAATTTAAAAATGTACAGAGGGACTTATACAATAAGTGAGGCCCAAAATATTTCTGTACAAGTGGGTTGGGTCTTACACTCTAATAGAGGCCCAAAAGTTTTTGAAAATGATTTGTGAGGGTTGAATTAATCAAAAATCCTAATTTATTTCCAAAATGTATTTTAATTGAATAAAAATTCAATTAAAATGATCAAAAATTGTTTAACATGTGGGAAACAAATTATGATCTTGGATTAATGCTTCAAAAATCAAGTATTAACCTACAAAATAATTAGAAGTCATTAATCTTTACAAAATCAAAAGGAAAAAAATATTTTAAATGTCAAAAACAATTAAAATATTAATTCTTTGCAAAAATATCAATTATATGAAATAAATAATATTTTGGGGATTTTTTGGGAAAATAAAATATTTTAACATTTTTGTGAATTATTAAAAAAAGAATCAACTCAAAATCATTAAAACTCAGAGAGAAATTAATTTTTGAATCAATTAAATAAAAATCACAAAATTCAAATATTCAAATGTTTTGGAAAATGGCGCCAAGAACAAGGGCAAGAACACACGCGTGTTCTGAGTTTCCCAGATTTGCATTTTCTATCCAATCTCACTAAATACTTAATCATATCATGCAATCCACATACCAATCAACTCATTTCAACCTCACGATCATGTCTATGACAATTAATTTCATTTAAATTAAACATAAAACAAGAAATCATGAACAATCCTCAAGAACCCTAGATTCTGCATGAAGGCTGGGATTTTTGATACACGATTCAAACAATGCAATTAATTGAGGGGAAACATTCCATGCATGATTATAAACATATGACCAAATTATTGTGCAGCAAAAATTGCATGGATCATAGAGTTAGAAGAGCTCATGCTTACCACTTGCAGCTGGTGATCGTGATTTGTGTTGGAGGTGTTACAGATGAGTTGTGATGATCTGAACAGCTTCCCTACACCCTATGGAGTGTGTTTGAATGCTTGGACTTGATTGAAGTTGGCTGGATCACTTCATGCAATCTCAACTGCAACTTGGTTAAAACCTTGAGCAATTGACTGGTGATTCTAAGAAATCAGTGTTCCAGTTGTTGTTTAAGTGTTTGATCAGCCCATATGTGATGTATATGAGGTGTGTGTGTGTGATTGGTTTGATTGGAAAAGTTCTCAAACTCAAAACCCGATAGTGACTTGCCTTAGAAGGCAAAATTGGAGTGAAAGAAGATATTTTGAGGAAAGCATCTGTTTTATGGCTTTGGTGTACTCAAACTGATCACAATTGAGCTTTATTTATAGTAGAGCAAGTTTGTTTTGCAAGTAATAGTGAATGGCAACTGCTGAGTAGGTTTGGCCAATGTTGGCAAATAAAAATCCAAGTCTCCTCTAGTCAATGGCTAGAGGTTAGGGCACAGGCTGCTGGTTCCCTTGGTCTTGGATAAGTCTTGACTGAATTCACTTGCTAAGAGCTCAATCCATGCCACCTTGATGCTTCTATTGAATGCTCCAATCCAAAATTGGAGTCTTGTCCCTATTTTGGCAATTCTAGGTTCAACATGCTATTTCTTGTTCCAAAGACTTTGGAGGCTTGGCTCAGTGATTGTCCCCTTTAGATTCAATCCTCAGATGTGTCCAAAGTGATGACAAGGCTTGGAATTGGCTGATTTTGGAAAATCGACCAAAAGTGCAAAAATATGCCTTGCCTTGGCAGATATCAGCAAGGCGTCTTGCCAATGTCATATCTCATAGCTCAAATTGAATTTGGTAATGTTCTTGGCCATTTTGGAAAGCCCTTACATGATACAACAACTGTTTGAACATGTTTGGTTTTGATCTCTTTTGAATCCAAGTGAAAAATCCCCCTACATTTGAAAAAAGTAAAGGCAGATTCTGACTTATTGAAATTTTCACTAAGTGTTGGAACAAAGTGACTTTTCTTGATTTTGATCACTCCATAACTCAAAATCCATGAGGAATTTGGACATAGGTCAGTATGAAGCTTTTGTAGAGGGCAATGTGATCTACAAATCAAGCTTTAAATGGGGAACAATGACCTTGTGGTTTAGGAGTTATGCTCCTTCAAAGTTGGCACATTAGTGTCACTTTTTCCATAACTTAGAAATTTTTCTAAGTTTTTATGGTTACCCTTTTTACAAGTTATCCCACTTTCTTTGATTTTTCTTGATGAATGATGATTCAAATCATACATTAACATCATTTTAGGGTTAAAAATCCATTTTGGTGAAAAATCTCAAAAAGTCAAAGTTGACTTTTGTGCACAGTTGACTTTTTATCAGATGAATTCCAAACTGTGCAATTCTTCAGGAAATCATGTCCTTGACCTAAATCAAACTTGATGGACATGTTCCATGGTTGTCATAGGGTATATTGAATCATGTCTTAGGGTTTGGGAGCATGTCCTGGTCAAAAGTCAAAGTTACAGTTGACTTTCCTCGCGAAACCCTAATTGTGGTGCAGATGAAATTGAGACTTATTGCTCAAGCTTCTTGGATTAATCCATTGTTGCAAATGGATCAATATAGTATATTAAAGACCCTTAAATCCTCTCTTGAGGTCTTGGCTCATGATTTGTCCCAAAAGTCAACTTAGGGGTGAATTAGGTCAAGAAACCCTAATTCCTGATTTTTTATGTATGCATCCCCTGAGATCAAATTGACTTGATGATTGGGTCCATGAGGTTCCATGGAGTATATTAGGTTATGTTTTGGATCATTGGCTTGTGCCCAGATGAAAAATTTCCATATGGAGGCCCTGGTCGACCAAAACCCTAATTTGGTGACACTGTCGATCTTGAGACTTGATCCACCTAGAAGGGAGCAGCCTTGTGCTTAATCCTTGAAGTGGGAGTCCTTTTGATCCATTGTGGATATTCTAGAGGCTAGACAAGTTGAAGATCAAGTCATTCCTTGATTGATCCTTTGTCTAAGGCTCTGAGAGGGCTTAAAACCCTAGTTTTGATTGTAGTGAATGCTCAACAACCCTTGAGGCATTTGATGAGGCATGATGGTTCATCCATATTGTGATGATGATTTGCACAATGATGGGAAATCTTAGTGGTCAAAATTTGGGGTATGACGGATGCCCATATTTAATCTTCTTGGACCCGAAGGTGTGAATGACGAAGGTATTCGGGCATTCGGGGTGCAAGAGGATTAAATATCGGAATACCCGAAATTTTGATGGCTATGAATGGAAGCTTGCGCATTCATCTTCTTTTGCTAAGCAATGATGCTTAGAAAAGGTAGACTTCCCCTCGATCCTGGTTTCCTACCAAGGAACTGGTCTCAGTTTTCTTTTGAAATAAACCTCCCCTCGATCCTGGTTTCCTACCAAGGAACTGGTCTAAGTTTCTGATTTAAACTTCCCCTCGATCCTGGTTTCCCACCAATGAACTGGTCTTAGTTTCTGATATAAACTTACCCTCGATCCTGGTTTCCTACCAAGGAACTGGTCTTAGTTTCTTTTGTCAATAAACTTTCTTGACAAGGGACGCTATTCGTAGCGGTTTTCCTCAAACTTCCCGCCGGATATTCCTGGGGAGATGCCATTTGAGTGGAAAAAGTTTTGATGTCAGACTTGCTGGGGAACCCATTCGTCTGAGTTGTAGAGGTACACAAACTTCTCTGTTGGAGACGCCATTTGGCGACTCTATCTAGGGAAAATGAGTCTCTTGAGAGACTGCTTCCGCTTGGGGTCTTACATCATACTTTTCTCGGGATCTTCCCGGAGAAATGCCATATGAGAGGCTCCAATTTTGAGGTGCCAATGACCTTTTCATCAGCGGTATTTTGGAGAAAGGCAGCTGTAATGCCGAATCTCTGCTTAGGAGGCTTTCTCTGGGGATTTTTATTTAATCCGGGAAAGCAAGGAGATCATCTTCAATGGCGAAGAGTGACATTTGTAGAAAGCTTCTCTGGCTTTTCAGAGGTTCAAGTTATCAAAGTGGTCGAGTGCTGACTCTAATCCAGAGATACACTGGAGGCGAGATTATTCAAACGCAACATTTCTTGACGAGGCAAGAACTGACAACTCGATTGAGAAGACTGTTATCACTAGGGGACAAGACCGACTAGAGTGATAGTGATGCAATATGAATATGAATGCAAATCAAATGCATGATGTATGTATATATGCTGACAAAACTGACGCGACATACAGACTGACGAGTGAACATGACTGGATACTCGGCCATCGCGGGGCGAAGAAGTACCGTTGGTCAAAAAAGTAGAAATTCTACCTTGCTTAGGAGAGATAGTCCCTGCGGGGAATACCGTTGATCGGGCTTAGGAGATAAGAACTCGGCCGAGGGTATCAGATGGGAAAGCCGCATCTCATACAGTTGATCCTTCGTTCAAGCGTACTGGCCTAGAAGGAGTACTTTGATTCTGCGCTTTGAAATTCAAACGCCTTTGGAGACGCAATCGACGTTCTTCCGATGCTCAACAGTAAAAAACAATGGCCATCTTTAATTTAAAAGCAGAAAAAGTTTTAACAAGTAAATTCATTTTTGTTTCATTTCAAGAATCGCTAATCGTGTTAAAACGTCATTCTGTAAAGCAAAAACAAATAAGAATTGCAAACAAAAGCACAAGCGTGATTCCAATGAGTATATACAAAGTTAGAAAATGGTAATTTACAGGGAAAAGGGCTACGTTGAAACCTAACGACCGTTATCCTTCTACCAACTTTGAATTCGGGACATCCTGAGCTTCTGTCGAAGATGACTGTGACTGGAGTTTTCCTCCGATGGATGGTGTAACTGCTGCTGAGGGATTTGCCTCTGTTGAACATAGTTACTTGCCATTATCCCTAATTTTTTCCTGGATTGTACTTTGATGTTTCCAACCCATCGGGATGATTTTTTCCATGTCTCTAACTTTTTCCTGGACCGCCCTTTCGGGTTTTCAATCCACCGAGACGTTTTTCTTTTTTTAGTTTAGGCGAAGTATTTCTTGACTACATCAACATTTGTGGGGTAGGCAAATTCCTCTCTGTCCATGGTTGCAAGTCTCAAGGCACCGCCTGAGAAAGCTTTCGTGACCACATAGGGGCCATCATAATTTGGGGTCAATTTGCCCCGAGAGTCAGTGAGAAACGATTATATCTTCTTGAGCACGAGGTCTCCTTTTCTGAAGACGCGAGGTCGGACCTTTTTGTCGAATGCCTTCTTCATTCTCTACTGATACAACTGACCGTGGCATAGTGTCGTTATTCACTTCTCTTCGATCAGGCTTAATTCGTCGTGTCGACTTTGACACCATTCAGCCTCTGAAAGCTTAGCTTCCATCAATACCCGGATTGATGGGATCTCTACTTCTGTGGGGAGAACTGCCTCCATGCCATATACTAGAGAGAAAGGGGTTGCCCCAGTTGAAGTGCAGACAGATGTTCGATAACCGTGAAGAGCAAAGGGTAGCATCTCGTGCCAATCTTTATAGGTTACAACCATCTTTTGAATGATCCTCTTGATGTTCTTGTTAGCCGTTTCTACCGCTCCGTTCATCTTAGGTCGGTAGAGAGATGAGTTATGGTGTTCGATCTTGAACTCAACGCACAACTCATTCATCATCTTGTTGTTCAAGTTAGATCCATTATTAGTAATGATCTGGCTTGGAACACCATAACGGCAGATGATATTATTTTTGATAAATCGGACCACCACTTGTCGGGTTACATTAGTGTACGACGCTGCTTTGACCCACTTGGTGAAATAGTCAATAGCTACCAGGATGAACCGATGTCCATTTAAAGCCTTAGGTTCGATCAAGCCAATCATGTCAATTCCCCATATGGAAAAAGGCCACGGGGAAGAAAAAACTTTGAGATGTGATGGCGGTACATGAATTTTGTCGGAGTATATCTGACACTTGTGACACCTCCTCATGTACTTGTAGCAGTCGGATTCCATGGTCAACCAGTAATACCCTGCTCTTAGGATTTTTCTCGCCATTGTGTGTCCGTTGGCATGATTTCTTTCATAAGCATGTCTGCTTCTAGTCTGTCTACGCATCGGAGCAAGACCAAGTCAAAATTCCTCTTATAGAGTGTATCACCACTCAAGAAAAAGTTTCCAGCCAGTCTTCTGAGGGTTTTTCTGTCCTTCCTTCGTGCCCTAGGTGGGTACTGTTGTTTCTGAAGAAAGCATTTGATATCGTGATACCAAGGTTTGTCGTCTATGACTGCTTCAATCGTGAAGATGTAAGCGGGCCTTTCAAGGCGCATTATGTCGATCTTAGATAGGTCATTCCGTTGACCTACACTAATCATGGAAGAGAGAGTGGCTAAGGCATCAGCCATATGATTCTCTCTACGAGGGACGTGATGAAACTCGACTCTGTTAAAGAAGGGTAACAACCTTCTTGCATAGTCTTTGTAAGGAATCAGTCCTGATTGGTATGTGTTCCAATCTCCTTTTATCTGATTGATAACCAAGGTTGAATCGCCGTATACGTCCAAGTTTTTGATCCTTAAATCAATCGCTTCTTCGAGACCCATAATACAAGCTTCGTATTCGGCCTCGTTGTTCGTACATTTGAACGTAAGTCTGGAAGTGAAAGGAATGTGGGTACCCTGAGGGGTAACAATGATTTCCCCAATTCCGTTTCCATAATAATTAACTGCTCCGTCAAAGATAAGTCCCCATTGGGAACCTGGTTCTGGCCCTTCACTGGGTAACAGTTCATCGCAATCTTTCATTTTTAGATACATGACATCTTCGTCTGGGAAGTCAAACCCGATTGGTTCTTGATTGTCAATCGGTTGATGAGCCAAATGATCGGCTAAAACACTCCCCTTAACGGCTTTCTGAGCGTGGTACTCTATGTCATATTCTGATAATAACATCTGCCAACGGGCGATTCTTCCCGTGAGAGCAGGCTTTTCGAAGACATACTTGATTGGATCCATTTTGTAGATTAACCAAGTAGTGTGACGAATCATGTATTGACGAAGACGTTTGGCTGCCCAAGCCAAAGCACAGCAAGTTTTCTCAAGCATCTTGTACCGAGTCTCGCAGTCGGTGAACTTCTTGCTTAGATAGTAAATGGCAGACTCCTTCCTTTTGGTTTCGTCTTGTTGGCCAAGTACACATCCCATTGAGTCCTCTAGGACTGTGAGGTAGATAATCAATGGTCTTTCTTCCACTAGAGGTGATAGAATCGGCGGATTCAACAGGTATTCCTTAATACCGTCGAAGGCAGTTTGGCAATCTTCTGACCAAATGCAATCCTGGTTCTTTTTGAGTAATTTGAAAATCGGCGCACACGTGGCGGTCATAAGGAATATGAATCTGGAGATGTAGTTCAAACGTCCCAAGAATCCTCTGACTTGTTTTTCAGTTTTCGGAGAAGGCATTTCTCGAATGGCCTTGACCTTGTCAGGATCGACCTCAATCCCTTTCTGGCTGACGATGAACCCTAAGAGTTTCCCCGAACGGACACCGAAGGTGCACTTGTTGGGATTCAAGCGGAGTTTGTATTTTCTCAAATGCTCGAATAGTTTCGATAGGTGGGTCACATGCTCCTCTTCTGTCTTAGATTTTGTAATCATGTCATCGACATATACCTCTATCTCTTTATGTATCATGTCATGAAACAGAGTAGTCATGGCCCTTTGATAGGTTGCCCCGGCGTTCTTCAATCCGAACGGCATCACCTTGTAACAAAAGGTACCCCATGGGGTAATGAACGGAGTTTTCTCCATGTCTTTCGGCGCCATTTTGATCTGGTTATAGCCCGAGAATCCATCCATGAAGGAGAAAACTTTGAACTTTGTTGTACTGTCTACTAGCATGTCAATGTGTGGTAAAGGAAAGTCGTCCTTTGGACTTGCCTTGTTTAGATCTCTGTAGTCGACACACATTCTGACCTTTCCGTCCTTTTTCGGAACGGGTACGATATTGGCTAACCATTGAGGATATTCTGACGTGGCGAGGAAACCCGCGTCAATCTGTTTCTGTACCTCTTCTTTGATTTTGATGGCCATGTCCGGGTGAGTCCGTCTCAACCTTTGTTTTACTGGCGGACATTCTGATCTTAACGGTAAGTGATGTTCCACGATGCTGGTATCCAACCCTGGCATATCCTGATAGGACCAAGCAAATACATCGGGGAATTCTTTGAGAAGCCTTATCAAACCCTCTCTGGCAGTTGGACTGAGCAGTGCCCCAATCCTGATTTCTTTTCTCTCTTCTTCCGAACCCAAGTTTACCGTTTCCAATGGCTCTTTGTGAGGTTCAATGGACCTTTCCTCCTGTCTGAGTAGTCGAGAGATCTCTTCTGGAATTTCGTTGTCAACTTCTTCTTCAGCCCCAAATACCGGGAACCCAAAGTCAGGAGAAGGCATCGGATCGTATGTTTCTACTAGGTTTAAAACAAGCAATCTGCATGACGTGATGATTCGTGTTTAGAAGAGATAGAGAAAATGCGAGTGTGTGTAGTGTATTTATTTTACTGCTTGTTTTTATTTTTAATTGTTTTTTAGGATTACTATTTTCTGAAAAAGCAAAAAGAGAAAACAACAATTAATGCGGAAATTACAAAACGACGTTATTTTATTAATAAACAAGTCGATCCTTGAAACTACAGCCCTATAAAACAAAACTCTGTCGCTTTGGGCGAAGCGAAGAGGGAAATTTACAGAAAGTGAGCCCTATCAAAACATCCGTTTCACCTGGGCAGGGTGAAAGGTTAAAGATGGCAATTACTTAGATTGGCGAACGACCTTCGGAACATCGACAGCAACCCACTGGCGGCGAACTCCTCGGTGAATCACAAAGTCTAGCACCTTCCTTGATTTGTCTTTAGAAATAACGCTGATTTTTGGTGGAGCGGGATCATTGGAATCTGTCTCCCAGGCAGAGTTGTCGTAGGAGAATTCCTCTGTTACATTTTGCATAGCATTTGTGCTCTCAGCTGTATCTCCCCATCCAGTTGGCTGGATGTCTTCGAGCCTGATACGAGAGCTTTCGGGAGCAGTGTATTTGACCATATAGTCGTACTTTTCACTCGGTTGTCCCAGGGTGTCCCACACTTCTTTCGAACTGGAGGAGTCATCTCTCTCGATGACGTTGACCTCGGGAAAAGCATAGTTGATGAATTCAAGTCCTGCAAACGTTGCAAATTCATCGTCATGTTGAGTAGTTTCTGAATGACCTGAGTGTTGATCCCATGACATGGTGGGCACACAGGTATTCTGTTCAATGACGGTCAGCTGATTTTCATTGTTCGGCTGACTTTCTGGCCCCAAGTCTCCTGGGTAAGGCTACCACATTGGCAGGCCATCCATCGAGCCATAGTAATTGTGGTCAAAGTTATCTTTCATCAGAGTGTCTTCCTCTAATGAATTTGGCGGAGCACGGCATCCTTCTGGATCACAATCCCCGTATATCATTTCGACATCTGACCGTGGTATAAATCTCGGACTCTGTGCGGGATAACAAAATGGCGTAGGCACCTTTTCCTGAGACATATAACCGTCCTCGTTAAGATAGGACTTCCATTCTTCATCTGTGTCGGAGGGATCCTCCTCATTGATAGCATAGACTGCTTGAGGGACTGGGTGAAGAAAACCTCCACTGTGTGTCGTACCTCGAAAAATACGGTCCTCGCGATGGACGCGGAAAGAACTGTTCGAAACAGAGTCGCCACCGAACTTTATTTATCCCAAAGAAGGGAAAGGAATATATCGATAAAACCTTCAAAGGGAGATAAGAACTTGGTCATCGCAACCAAATTACGGGTTCGGGAGTCGGTTATGCAAGAGGGAAGGTATTAGCACCCTCTACGTCTGTTGTACTCAACGGGAACCTCTTGATTCGATTCGCGAGATAAATTAGCTAGGTTTGTTTGTTATCTTCTAAGTTAAAAGAATTGGTTTTTAAAAGGGAAAATGGGTGGTTTTATTATTAGGGTGCTCGACAAGGATTAGAACCCTTGTGCCTACGTATTCCCTCGTGCAATGGGAAAGTCAGAGCATTCGTAGTTCGTGGGACTACGGTTGTTTGGTTTATATTTTTATAGGCGCCAATTGTCCACACACGAGTAAGAGAACTTGCACCCAAACAATTGAGGAGAAAGGTCAAAGACTTGGCCCCCCTCACATCACCTTTTAGAAAGTTGTTTGAATATATGATTAAGTGTGTTAAAGAGTTTGATTAAGAAAAGAGGATTTGATTTGAATGTGTTTTAGGCGAACAAGAGATTAGGGGAGGCTAAAGCACGAGTTTATATGCACGGAAGGATGGACTAAACAATGTTTTTATGAAAAGTGTTTGAGTTGTGGATCGCATGGGAGCGAAAGGAGCGAATTTGACGTGTTGGATGTTTTAGAGGTGACAATTGCCCACACACGAGTAAGAAAACTCGCACCCAAACAATTGAGGAGAAGGACCAAAGACTTGATCCCCCTCACTCCACCTCTTAATAAAAGCATGTTTAAATAAAGGATTAATGTCTTGATGATTGATTAGAAAAGGTTTGAGTATTTTCGAGTTTCGCGTGTTTTAGAGACGTCAATTGTCCACACACGAGTAAGAAAACTCGCACCCGAACAATTGAAGGGAAACACCAAAGACTTGATCCCCCTCCTTTTCACCTTTTAAAACGTGTTTAAATAGAGATTAAGTGCTTTAATAATTGATAAGGAAAAAGAAATTTGAGTGTTGTCGGATTACAAGTGTTTTAAAGGCGTCAATTGTCCACACACGAGTAAGAAAACTCGTACCCAAACAATCGACAAATTAAAGCTTATGTTTCTTAGAAGTGTCAATTGTTCACACACGAGTAAGAGAACTCGCACCCAAACAATTGAGGAGAAATGTCAAAGACTTGGCCCCCTCATATCACCTTTTAGAAAGTAATGTTTGAATATAGATTACGTGTTTTAAGCGACAAGTGATTATAAAAAGGTTTGAATAATTGGATAAGTCTAGTATTTGTGATTTGAATAATTAGGCTAAATGAAGACTTAAAATAATTGGAACACGTTTAGAAATCTAAGTGAACACCACATATAATTTCCTATACTAAAACAAGTAACTAGTATGCATTTTAACTATCCTCATGAATATGGATCATGTAATCAAATTAGACATATTTATCATAAGAATATTAATTTGTCTGCAAAATGAAACTTTCAAAATAGAAAAAAAAGGGACAGTAGCAATGTTGATATACCATTTATAATGACCAAATCTAATGACAAAGTCACATAATATATCAAAATGAAATAAAACTCGCTAAACCGACATCAAAACATTTGAAAACCAGAACCGCAATATATATACTTATTCTTAACAACCTACCATGCATATCTTACTCAGGAAAACAAACACCTCAAAATGACAATAGTAGCTAACAAACACTCCAAAATGGACAATAAATCATAAGCAGCAGCATCTTAAATCGAAAAAAAAAAACAAATACTTGTGTCAACATAATGTAAATGGAACAAATCGAAAATTACCGACAACGGCGAAAACTCCAGCACTATGTACAAATTATTCACAAAACAAGCAGTAGAGCAGCACATCAGTTTTCGAAAATAATAGATGCAGTAGAAAGGATGAGCAGTGCAACACCAACATAAATTCAAACCGAATCGATACTGAAATCGTGTTATTGACACAAATCAATCCATATCAGCGACAATCAAATAGAAACAAACCATACTCATCATAACAGAACAACAAACCCAACAACATTACACCAAGCAGATCAAAATCATGACAGATTAAAACCGAAATCCAAATCGAAAACCAACCGGAATGAATGTGCCAAAAGTTGTTGAGTCGAAACAAGATTAAGCACATTCTTAACAAATAAGACAACAACCCAAGATAACCATGAAATCGAGTTGAAAAGCAAATGCACAAGAGCAACTTCTTAATATATACAAGATTCAACTCAAGCCAACATACACAGCAGAACTGGTACAGATTAAAATGCAGCATATATTATTTATTGGCAGTGTTCATCAGGATACAAAAATCAAATAACGCGAACTAACAGCAAAAGAAGACATTGGCACAAGAATAAACAGCATGAGGTTAATATAACATGACACAAATCATGATCAAAATAATAAGCCTATCATCACCATCTTCCATCAATATCAAAGCATCAGCATCAATTTATCAAAATATGCCGCAAATCGTGACACAAATCGCAATTGAAAATGTAACACTAATCAACAACAACATTGCCCAAACAGAGAGTTATAAAGCTGAGAGTTACCGAAACCGCTTTGTCGACATTGTTGCTGCAAATGAGTTGTTGGTGTTGGAAATGTCACAGATGAACAACTTGGTATTATCGCTTGTTGATGCAAATACGCTCCAGCAGATGGAATCCGAAAGTGTCACGTCAAAACCAAATCCGAGTAGATTCTTGAATCAACTCACAACCTGCACAGAAATAGACGGCAAACCAAGTAGAACAGAAAGCATACTCACGAAAATCGAAAACGAAGGAAGCAGGGTTAAGTTAGAGATACAACTTCGAACGTTGTTGTGTCACTGCGTCGGAATTATGGCGTGTCCTTACAAATATTCAGCTCAAACCCGCTATCATCTCACAAATGTATTCCCAACAGTGAATCCAAAACCAAGGCGAAAGCATATTCCCATTGTCGTAAGTTGCTGCTGCGTTCGTCGTGGACTGAAGACGAAGAGGGTTGTGAGGCTTCGACAGGAGTAGGTCGTTTGAAGTTCGTGTGAGGCTTGAAAGAGAAACCAGCGACACAAGGTAGTTAAATCCTTGTAATGAAGTTTACCAATGGTGGAGAATGTGGTTTGATTGAGTTTTGTGAGATGATTTTGCTGGAAAAACGAGAGGTTATGAGTTGGTGAAACGGAAAATTATGATGTGAGGGTGGAGAAGAAGCTTCAGTGGAGGAGTTTGTTTGGGTGATGGCACCGTGAGGAAGCAGACAGAGGGAGTTGAATCACCATGGTAGGTCGCGAGAGATTACCATCTTTTTTTCTTGCGCCGTTTTTCTCTTTTCCTTTTTTCAAACTTTTTTTCCTCTTTTTTCAGAATCAGTGCCTTCCCCTTTTTATAGCTAGGTCAACCTTCTCTTTTTTTATTACATTGCAATATGAACTTGACAAAAAGGGTAGCATGGGCTTAGCAAAAAGGGATATGGGCTTAGTATGTGATACTTGAATCAAACAATGGTCATGAATCTGAATTAAATTAAATAGAAAATGGAATGATTTGGAAGTGAATTTAGGAATTATGAAATGGATTTAAAATAAAAAAATAGAATAAAATGGATTTTGGATAATAAAAATTGGATTTTTGAATGGAAGTGGTTATTTGGTTATGAAATGGGTCCATAGATGGGTATTCAGATGGATAAAATGGATAAAATAAAAAAGGAAGTTAGGTTGAAATGGATAGAAAACGGATTATAGAAAACAATATGGATTTTGGATGATAATGGCTATGGTAGAAAAAGAATAAAGAATGTTTTCTTTAAGAAAAATGCACAACCATATTACACCAATCTCTGAACTTTTCACAACGTCCGATTATAGGCACACAACTGCAACAGAAACAAACCGTCTGAAATAATTATCCTCTGAACCTCTGATCAAGTGAATCTTGAATCACCTTGAATTTGACTGAACTTCAAACACTTTAATAACCAGAAGCGATATATTTGTGAATTTTCTGAATATGGTTAGTGGATGGATGTACAGATGAAAATATACACAGGTAGGACAAATTTGGGGTATGACAGATACCCCTATCTAATTGTCTTGGACCCGAGTGAACGGCTGCATGGCGTTCATTTTAAGGGTAGAAGTCAAATAGATATAAGAATGCCCCAAAAATTTGTCTCACAAAAGGTAAAGCGCTATGGAGTAAAAGTTGATAGAGTAAGGTAGTGAAGTTCAAACTGAACAAAATAACTTGAGATCCTTTGGGTGGTCGAAGCAGTCCCTTATCCACTAAGGTTCTCCGACGATACCAAAGTTGTATTTTTGAACAGGCAGAGGATTCTCTGGGTCGTCGAAGCAGTTCCTTATCCATTAAGGTTCCTCGATGATACCAAAGCAGTATCTCTGAAGGCACACGATTCTTCGGGTTGTCGAAGCAGTCCCTTATCCGTTAAGGTTCCTCGATGATACCAAAGCAGTATCTCTGAAGTAGATTTCCTGAAGGATGGTTGAGCAAGATTCCTGTCGGAGGAAATGTGCTGGCTCTGCAGGGGAAAGCTCACAAGAAACTTTCTAGGATATCCTCTACTTGGGGAGTAAGAATAGCAACAGCTGCCGGGGATTGTCAATATCAACTGCATGGCTGAAGAACGACTTGCTGGGCAAAAGGATTCCATGAGCACGTGCGGGGTATCAACTCTCTTCAAAGGAAAATCGCCGACTTTGATGGAGGACCGGCCAAGATGCTTGCGAACTGATCCTGGATCCTGTTATGCTATGCCGGGGATGGATATGCCACACATACAGGAATGCAAATGAACTTGTTTTATGAGATGCATATGGGAATGCAACTGGGCAAGGCTTCATCTCTGGTTTCCGAAGAAGGATTAATGGGGATTAGATGGAGCAAGGTGAAAAACTCACTGGGAATACTGGCATATCAACTCGGGGGTTGAGAAAAGGAAACACTATCGACTCGGGGGTCGAGAAACATTAAGATAAACTGTCGTCAACTCGGGGGTTGAAAGAAAGGTAAAGGTAATATCGACTCGGGGGTCGAGAAAATAAAGGCAAGGTAATATATCAACTCGGGGGTTGAAGGAAATAACAAAATATCAACTCGGGGGTTGAAGGTAAAAGCAAATATCGACTCGGGGGTCGAGGGCAAAGATAAAGGCAATATCGACCCGGGGGTCAAGGAAATAAAGACAATATCGACTCGGGGGTCGAAGAAGATAAAGATAATAATGACTCGGGGGTCAGTACAAGCAATAAGATGCCAACTCGGGGGTTGAAGATGTAATAATGATATCGACTCGGGGGTCGAGAAACTAAGGCAATATCAACTCGGGGGTCGAGAAAATAAAGACAAAATATCATCAACTCGGGGGTTGAAAGAAAGGTAAACATCGACTCGGGGGCCGAAGAAAATAAAGACAACACTGACTCAGGGGTCAAGAAAATACATCAAAGCGGGGGTTGAGGAAGGAAATAGGTTATTTTATGTATGCATATGGTGCAGTATGTTGTATGTGATGCATATGTGGATGCAAGCAGGTTATTGGTTTTATGAAGGTGCCAGCAGGGTGGACTTTTGGTGGTTGCCAAGCAAGGTTGGACTTTTAGTGGTTACCAATGAAAGGTTGGGCTTTTGGAGGTGCCAAGCAGGGTTGGACTTTTGGTAGGTGCCAAGATTTGACTCCCCGACACTCGAAAATGGAAGATATTATGATCAGTAAGCCAATATGATTCTCTTGTTGCCCAAAGTCTGATCCTTTGCAGAAATCGTGTGCTTGGTTCATGAGAGAACCTCACTTCTAGTTGATATGCCATAAATGGTTTGCAAATGGTTGTATGAGCGCAGTAACGTAACCAATGCATGTTGATTGTGTGAGCCTAGCGACTTATCCAATGCATTCTGATGGTGCATTTTCTCAACCCCAAGGCTTTTAATACTTGTTGAATTCATGGGTCGCTTAGTGCATGACATAGCCAGCTTGACCAACTTGAATGTATGAAGGGAATCTGCCCCTGTCTGGGGGGTAATGAGATGATCTGCCCCAGTGTCTGGATCAGTGGTCTGCCCCTGTGTTTGGATTTTGCAGCGGTCTGCCCCAGTCTTGGCTTTTGAAAGACTTGCCTCAGATTGACTAAGTATTGCTTTGAAGGACTTGCCCCAGATTCACAAGGTTATGAGATAGTCTCGATTTGAGTCAGTGCCAACGAATACTTAAGTTTCTCTCTGATTGCACTTTGTTGGAATTTTCCTAATGTCAAATGCTGATTTACAATTAAAATTTATCATTCAGAAATGGTAATTTTAATGCGACGTTCATGCAAGTTTTGAAAAATCATTTATTGGAATGATGTGTCAGTGTGTGACGAGTGAACCATTAGTCCAAACACATTGCTAATTTACTGGTGTGTGAAAGATACAGCAAGAATATGATACCAATTCAAAAGACTAGCAAATCCGTAGGAGTCAGCTTACGCAACCTTGCTGTAGTATGCTTTCTGAATAAACCCCGCCTCAATTAGGTCTTTTGAGGGTTGTAACGTGGTCTGGTTCACGGTTATAGAAACAAAGGATATAAGGCTCAAAGTTATATTTGTACCCACCCCTTCTTCGTGATGATATCTGGTCCTACGTTTAGTTAAATCGACACACGTACTTAGATGTTGACGGTGTAAGAGTGAATATGAAGGTTCAAGATTCACTTGAAATGGCAGTCACCTTATTTTGTTTTTCTTAAGGATATCAGTGTCCTTTTGACTTTTGAAACGGCGGTCACCGAATTTTATTTTTGTTTTGCTGAGGATTTGAGGACCTCTTTTGCTCTTGATTTATTTTTTTATCCCTAACTTTTGCATGGACTTGATTTCTCTTTTTTTGAGTCCATCGGGATTGCCTTGATTTTTGCCTAAGTCTCCTTTTGAAGTGTTTGACTTAGCAGGCTTTATTTTTTTTAGAGTAAGGCTTGTGACTGCCAAGTCAGTAGTCATTGAAGAACAACCATCATAACTTTTGGATTTTGCTTGATTTCTTCGTCACCTTAGGACGTGTACGAAGAATACAGAGTCAGATTAACTGAACACTACCCTGCCCTGGGTTAAGTGTAAGGGTTTGAATATCCAAGGAAACTTCTACTTCTCGGCTCGAAGTGGTGAACTAGGGATTAACCCCTTATCTCTCCAGTGTTTGGGGATTTGAAACAATGCCTGTACATCCTTGGCAGGATTCTATCCGAAAGCATACCATCAACAATTATGGGTATCTCATTTTCGTCATCCTCCCTCCAATCTTTGCTAAACAACAATTTGGTAAAGAAAGTGAATGAGAGGTATATAGATGAATTTTTTTTTGTTTTTTGATATAAGTGAAGAAAATGTGAGCGAATGCGACGTGATTAGTTCAAAAAATGCATGATCACTTCATTAATATTACAATTAATAAACACAATGTCTAAAAGCAAATAGCACATAACAAAAAGAAACTACAAATGCATAGAAATGACATGATCTAAAAATTGCCAGCATTGAGGACTGGGCTTTTCTTTCTTGACCCACTGTTGGACTAGCATTCTTGTTCATCAAGACCAGTATGATAGCCTTCTTCACACCTACTCTCAGCAACTTCTTCCATAACATGGGCGGATGGACCCACCTGATCAAGTGAATGATTGTCGTTAATTTGAAGTCCTCGAGGCGTAAATGAGATTAGGTTGGACTCAATCAGGTTTTGGACCTTGTTTTTGAGTTGTTTCCAGTCCTCAGTTGAATGCCCCATGGTGCCAGCATGGTATCCACATCGTGCATTGGCGTCGAAGCCTGGTGGGTATGGAGGAATAACAGGATCCAAGCCCTTTGGCACTATTAACCCGCTACTAATCAAACGCGGCAATACATGACAGAATGGCACTGGCAAATGATCAAAATGCCTTTTTGGTCTTTGATTATAGTAGCATCGGGGTTGTGAAGAGCGTTGTTGTGCAATCTGTTGTTGACGAGGGGGACCTCTATTGACAGACGTATATTGACCATGTGGAAAGAATGGGATCGCACAGGGAGGCCCATAGGATTGCTGACTTTGAACATTTGAGATGCTTGGGTATTGAGGATAAGGTATCGGAGACGGAGCTTGTAAAGTGTCCCAGATTGCATTCATTTCATCCTCCTCTTCCTCTTGAGAACTGACAATGGATTCACTCTCACTAGCATGGATGCTCGAGGCATCTAGGATCTTTCCACTCTTGATATGACTCTCAATGCGTTCTCCTACTAAAACTAAGTCAGAGAAGTTTGATGTCCCATTGCTCATCATTTTTTCTAGGTATGTGCCTTGGAAAGAATCTATGAACAGGTCAACCAATTCTCTATCTAAAAGTGGTGGTTGAACGCGAGCAGCTACCTCTCTCCATCTCTGAGCATACCCCCTGAAGGATTCGTTCTCCTCTTGAGATAAGCCTTGCAACTGTATGCGGTTGGGAGCCATGTCAAGATTGTATTGGTATTGTTTCACAAAGGCGTTGGCTAAGTCCAACCACGACTGGATATGGCTACTCTGTAGCTGCATATACCAACTCAACGATGCCCCGCTCAGACTGTCTTAGAAACAGTGGATCATAAGTTTATCATTGAGAGCATTGGAGGTCATCTTTCTACAAAACATCACCAAATGCTGCTTTGGACAACTATCTCCTTTGTATTTCTCAAATTTTGGCATCTTGAACTTTGGAGGTAATACAAGTCCGAGTACCAAACACATGTTCAAAGCATTCAGATCAAAAGCATCACGCCCCTTTATGGTTTCAAGCTTCTCTTCCAACACACGACATCTTTCCGCAAACTCAACATCTTGAGGTCGTTCAGTATTCACCACCAGGCTTGTCCCTCGGGAATTCGGTGTAGTGAATGCAAAGCTATGGTATTCAACTGCATCATGAGACGAGGCATGTTCATCTTGAATAGTGTGACATTCTTGTATAACCTGGTCCCCAACAGGAATCCGCACAGGCTGAAATTGGGCAAGATTATTCACTTGAGGCAGAATGACGTTCTCAGTGACTGTAGGCCTTTGAATGTTGTCCTCTTTCCTTGACAAGGCTATCATAGCTTCCACAAGTTGGTCTAGCTGGTTCTTCATCAAATCAACATATGCTCTTGACGCAAACTCGTTCTGCTCTTCTGAATCCATGATTCTTCCAAAAGCGGCTTCAATTCCGATACGAGTGTCGGGAAATCAACTGCGGGTTATGGACAAAGGATGGTTAAGTTTGTTGGAAAAAAGACATGCATACATGCTAATGTCATGAGTATGCAATGCTTATGCGCAGCTCCAGGATCAAAACAACATCTGATTCTGAGGAAGGAGTTAGACACGGGATATCTCTGATCACAAGACCCCTCATAGGTAGGCTCTAATCAGGTAGGTGTCTAGAGTTATGGATATCTTTCAAAGATATTATAGCCATGACGAAGGAACATCAGACGATAATATCCTTGAAAGGATCTCGTCTAGGTGAGGTCTTCATTCTTCCCCACGATAAAAACTCCTCGGAGGCGCCTAGTACACAACCATCGACACACGGGTTCTAAGTAGAGTTCTCAGAATCCTAGATCGAGGTCGAAAATATTACTGTCAGGAAGTAATATGTTCGAGGGATCTCATCTGATTGTGGCGTTCGCATTAACCCACAAAGAGTTAACACTACCAACCACCATGGATAAATGGGTTAATGGTCCTTGGGATCAACGATTCAGGCTCACAAACATTATCATCATGACGAAGTAACATCAAAACGATAACATTTCCAAGGGAATCTACTCCAAGCGGGGTCTTTGCTTTGGCTCACGCGGGAGATACCACGCAAGCCTCCACTACACAACCACCATCCTAATCCTAGGGTTTTTCTCGACTCGGGTGTAGAGCCGTCTCACAAAGCACCAATGATCAGAGGACCCCAACAGTGTCATACAAGATAATAATAGGTTATAATAATAATGAGCATGCGAGTAGATAATAGATAATCAGACAAGCAAGAAAACAAGCAAGGGAAGATAAACAAACAAGCGAATCTAACACTCACAAATCGAGTTAAGTTAGGCTTGACTCCCTCTAGCATAGGGCAATGCAAATCCCCAGCAGAGTCGCCATCTGTCGTACCTCGAAAAATACGGTCCTTGCGATGGACGCGGAAAGAACTGTTTGAAACAGAGTCTCCACCGAACTTTATTTATCCCAAAGGAGGGAAAGGAAAATATCGATAAAACCTTCAAAGGGAGATAAGAACTTGGTCATCGCAACCAAATTACGGGTTCGGGAGTCGGTTACGCAAGAGGGAATGTATTAGCACCCTCTACGTCTGTTGTACTCAACGGCAACCTCTTGATTCGATTCGTGAGATAAATTAGCTAGTAGGTTTGTTTGTTATCTTCTAAGTTAAAAGAATTGGTTTTTAAAAGGGAAAATGGGTGGTTTTATTATTAGGGTGCTCGACAAGGATTAGAACCCTTGTGCCTACGTATTCCCTCGTGCAATGGGAAAGTCAGAGCGTTCGTAGTTTGTGGGACTACGGTTGTTTGGTTTGTAATTTTATAGGCGCCAATTGTCCACACACGAGTAAGAGAACTTGCACCCAAACAATTGAGGAGAAAGGTCAAAGACTTGGCCCCCCTCACATCACCTTTTAGAAAGTTGTTTGAATATATGATTAAGTGTGTTAAAGAGTTTGATTAAGAAAAGAGGATTTGATTTGAATGTGTTTTAGGCGAACGAGAGTTTAGGTTGCATTCTAACTACTAAACGTTGGCTTATCTGCTCGCTAGGGGAGGCTGAAGCATGAGTTTATATGCGCGGAAGGATGGACTAAACAATGTTCTTTATGAAAAGTGTTTGAGTTGTGGATCTCACGGGAGCGCGAGGAGCGAATTTGACGTGTTAGATGTTTTAGAGGTGACAATTGCCCACACACAAGTAAGAAAACTCGCACCCAAACAATTGAGGAGAAGGACCAAAGACTTGATCCCCCTCACTCCACCTCTTAATAAAAGCATGTTTAAATAAAGGATTAATGTATTGATGATTGATTAGAAAAGGTTTGAGTATTTTCGAGTTTCGCGTGATTTAGAGGCGTCAATTGTCCACACACGAGTAAGAAAACTCGCACTCGAACAATTGAAGGGAAACACCAAAGACTTGATCCCCCTCCTTTTCACCTTTTAAAACGTGTTTAAATAGAGATTAAGTGCTTTAATAATTGATAAGGAAAAAGAAATTTGAGTGTTGTCGAATTACAAGTGTTTTAAAGGCGTCAATTGTCCACACACGAGTAAGAGAACTCGCACCCAAACAATCGACAAATTAAAGCTTATGCTTCTTAGAAGTGTCAATTGTTCACACACGAGTAAGAGAACTCGCACCCAAACAATTGAGGAGAAAGGTCAAAGACTTGGCCCCCTTCATATCACCTTTTAGAAAGTAATGTTTGAATATAGATTACGTGTTTTAAGCGACAAGTGATTATAAAAAGGTTTGAATAATTGGATAAGTCTAGTATTTGTGATTTGAATAATTAGGCTAAATGAAGACTTAAAATAATTGGAACACGTTTAGAAATCTAAGTGAACACCACATATAATTTCCTATACTAAAACAAGTAACTAGTATGCATTTTAACTATCCTCATGAATATGGATCATGTAATCAAATTAGACATATTTATCATAAGAATATTAATTTGTCTGCAAAATGAAACTTTCAAAATAGAAAAAAAAAAGGGACAGTAGCAATGTTGATATACCATTTATAATGACCAAATCTAATGACAAAGTCACATAATATATCAAAATGAAATAAAACTCACTAAACCGACATCAAAACATTTGAAAATTAGAACCGCAACATATATACTGATTCTTAACAACCTACCATGCATATCTTACTCAGGAAAACAAACACCTCAAAATGACAATAGTAGCTAACAAACACTCCAAAATGGACAATAAATCATAAGCAGCAGCATCTTAAATAAATAAAACAAATACTTGTGTCAACATAATGTAAATGGAACAAATCGAAAATTACCGACAACGGCGAAAACTCCAGCACTATGTACAAATTATTCACAAAAAAAGCAATAGAGCAGCACATCAGTTTTCGAAAATAATAGATGCAGTAGAAAGGATGAGCAGTGCAACACCAACATAAATTCAAACCGAATCGATACTGAAATCCTGTTATTGACACAAATCAATCCATATCAGCGACAATCAAATAGAAACAAACCATACTCATCATAACAGAACAACAAACCCAACAACATTACACCAAGCAGATCAAAATCATGACAGATTAAAACCGAAATCCAAATCGAAAACCAACCAGAATGAATGTGCCAAAAGTTGTTGAGTCGAAACAAGATTAAGCACATTCTTAACAAATAAGACAACAACCCAAGATAGCCATGAAATCGAGTTGAAAAGAAAAGCACAAGAGCAACTTCTTAATATATACAAGATTCAACTCAAGCCAACATACACAGCAGAACTGGTACAGATTAAAATGCTGCATATATTATTTATTGGCAGCGTTCATCAGGATACAAAAATCAAATAACGCGAACTAACAGCAAAAGAAGACATTGGCACAAGAATAAACAGCATGGGGTTAATATGACATGACACAAATCATGATCAAAATAATAAGCCTATCATCACCATCTTCCATCAATATCAAAGCATCAGCATCAATTTATCAAAATATGCCGCAAATCGTGACACAAATCGCAATTGAAAATGTAACACTAATCAATAACAACATTGCACAAACAGAGAGTTATAAAGCTGAGAGTTACCGAAACCGCTTTGTCGACATTGTTGCTGCAAATGAGTTGTTGGTGTTGGAAATGTCACAGATGAACAACTTGGTGTTATCGCTTGTTGATGCAAATACGCTCCATCAAATGGAATCCGAAAGTGTCACGTCAAAACCAAATCCGAGTAGATTCTTGAATCAACTCACAACCTGCACAGAAATGGACAGCAAACCAAGTAGAACAGAAAGCATACTCACGAAAGTCGAAAACGAAGGAAGCAGGGTTAAGTTAGAGATACAACTTCGAACGTTGTTGTGTCACTGCGTCGGAATAATGGCGTGTCCTTACAAATATTCAGATCAAACCGCTATCATCTCACAAATGTATTCCCAACAGTGAATCCAAAACCAAGGCGAAAGCATATTCCCATTGTCGTAAGTTGCTGCTGCGTTCGTCGTGGACTGAAGACGAAGAGGGCTGTGAGGCTTCGACAGGAGTAGGTTGTTTGAAGTTCGTGTGAGGTTTGAAAGAGAAACCAGCGACACAAGGTAGTTCAATCCTTGTAATGAAGTTTACGGACGGTGGAGAATGTGGTTTGATTGAGTTTTGTGAGATGATTTTGCTGAAAAAACGAGAGGTTATGAGTTGGTGAAACGGAAAATTATGATGTGAGGGTGGAGAAGAAGCTTCAGTGGAGGAGTTTATTTGGGTGATGGCACCGTGAGGAAGCAGACAGAGGGAGTTGAATCACCATGGTAGGTCACGAGAGATTACCATCTTTTTTTCTTGCGCCGTTTTTCTCTTTTCCTTTTTTCAAACTTTTTTTCCTCTTTTTTCAGAATCAGTGCCTTCCCCTTTTTATAGCTAGGTCAATCTTCTCTTTTTTTATTACATTGCAATATGAACTTGACAAAAAGGGTAGCATGGGCTTAGCAAAAAAGGATATGGGCTTAGTATGTGATACTTGAATCAAACAATGGTCATGAATCTGAATTAAATTAAATAGAAAATGGAATGATTTGGAAGTGAATTTAGGAATTATGAAATGGATTTAAAATAATAAAAAATAGAATAAAATGGATTTTGGATAATAAAAATTGGATTTTTGAATGGAAGTGGTTATTTGGTTATGAAATTGGTCCATAGATGGGTATTCAGATGGATAAAATGGATAAAATAAAAAAGGAAGTTAGGTTGAAATGGATAGAAAATGGATTATAGAATGACTGAACTTCAAACACTTTAATAACCAGAAGCGATATATTTGTGAATTTTCTGAATATGGTTAGTGGATGGATGTACAGATGAAAATATACACAGGTAGGACAAATTTGGGGTATGACACTGTGGAAGAAATCCTGAATGGGATGAAGACTTTCATCGTTAGCAGCTGTCCGGGTACAGGTTGCAGAAAAACCAAGACCCTTCTTTGTTGTATTGCTAGTAGGAATGACAAGCTGTCCCCATCCGGTTGTATCGGTACTCTCGACCGCTTTAATAGCATCTTTGTATGATGAAATCGAAGTTCCTCCTCCGGATTATTCGTCCTTGCCGACCGACAGTGCTTGGAACTGCGTCACAATAACCTCCTCGGGTTCTACACAAGTAGATGATGATAAGTTACTCACGAGCAAGGCCTGTTCTCCACAGACTGTGACAAGCTGATTGTTCTGAACAAACTTTAGCTTTTTGTGGAGGGTCGAAGTGACCGCTCCAGCCTGATGTATCCAAGGTCTTCCTAATAAACAACTGTATGTTGCCCGGATGTCCATGACCTGGAAAGTGACTTGGAAAGTGTGAGGACCGATAGTTATGGGAAGATCAAATTCGCCGATAAATGTTTTTATGGATCCGTCGAACGCTTTGACGACGACCTCGCTGATTCTCATCGGAGGGCCTTTGAATGATAATTGCATCAAAGTGGACTTCGGCATAACATTCAGGGCTGACCTTGTGTCTACCAGTACGCTGGCTAAAGCATTGTCCTGGCAGTTAACTGTAATGTTGAGCGCCATGTTATAACGGCGACCCTCTTCGGGTAATTCCTCATCACTAAATCCCAAATTATTGCAGGAAGTGATGTTAGAGACAATGCTATCGAACTGTCTGATTGTTACATCCTGTTCCACAAAGGCTTGCTCCAAGACTTTCTATAGAGCCTCCCTGTGGGCTTCTGAACTGAGTAACAATGATAATACCGAGATCTTTGAAGGAGTCTGTAATAGCTGATCCACAATGTTATATTCACTCCTTTGGATGAGCTTCAGCATCTCATCATTATTTTTTGAAAGGTCGGGATTACTGGATTGACCGACTGATGGATCAGGAGCTTCTGTCTGAAGTTCTTTTTCCTTGTTAGGTTCTCCAACTCCTCGGTTGAAGATTCGACCACTCCGTGTTACACGATTGATGTCTGCAATACTCACGACGGAGGGTAATGGAATTTCCTTTCCATTTTTAGTTGTCGTTGCACCGTATTTGTAAGGGATAGCCTTAGTTGATCCATACGGTAGTGGTCCCGGTAGATAGATGACTATGGGAACCTTCTGATTTTTCTGACCATCATAAGTAATCTCGATCCGTTCCCGGTTGGGAGCTCTAGATTCGTCAAGTAGAGGGATGATGGCAAAAACATCCCTGGTCTGGTAACGACCAGAGATTGTGGCAACATCCTCGACTTGATTGGCAAGGTAGTTCGGCGTCCAGTTGATGGGTCCAGAACCCGGATATGGGCGAATCTCTCCATGGTCCACCTGACCCTGAAGAGCTACTCTCACAAGGTAACACCCTTGGTTACTTTCTGAACAGACACTACAACGGTCATAATTGTGTGGTGGCACCTGGCCACACCCACTTTGAATACAATGTAACCTCACTAGGTTAGCTTCCATAGACCGGACATCCTGACTTTGACGTCGGGTAGGATTCCTGTTACTGATATTAATATGCTGAGTATCTTCATCCATATAGATTGGCATCCACCAGTGATTTAACAAGTGCTGAAGTGCCTCCTGGACAAGGGTACAACCTCGATTGTTTTCACAACCTGCTTTACAGCTTTGATAGTCGTGTGATATTAAGAATCCGAATCGGACCTGCTCAGCATTTAACTCTACCAGGTTGGTATTCATCACGCGAATATCAAAGATCTGAACCATGTTGATCTGATAGGGATTCCTATCATGGTAGTCTTGGATCCATCCAAGATCCATCTGATGCTGGAGGGCCTCTTGTATGAAAGAGCATCCTGTTTGTTTACCAAGCAAGTCAGACAGGAACTGTAATCGTGTCGTGGCAGATTATGATACTGGCTTTGCCTTGAGTGCATCGCCACCAAGTTGACATTCATTGCACAGATGTCGTGATTCTGAATGACGTTGGAGTTCGTATAGACCATGGTAATTCCACGAACTCGGTGCTCTTGGATCCATCCGAGATCCATCTGTTCTTGTAGAGCTGTTTGCACCACAGAACATCCTTGATTGTTTTTAAAGTAGACATCACACTGGTGATAATTATGAGGTGGCACATGGCCGTACCCACTCTGTCTACAATGCATCTTGACCAAATTGGTTTTCAACAAGAGTACATCGTGAATTTGATAAACGTTGTTAGACTCTCCCTCTATCAAATTGACTGCAACTTTCTCATGTTGAGGCAGCGGGTTTGTGAGAACATTGGGATTCGTATCTTTGAAAGATAAGAGCCCGCTCCTAACAAGATTTTGCACTTCAGATTTGAAATTGAGACAATTCTCTATATTATGTCCTGATCCTCCTTGATGATAAGGGCATGTTTGATCCACCTTAAACCAAAAAGGCGGATTTTCTGGTACTGTAAGAGGAGACTTAGTCTGGATGTGCCCCTTAGCCGGTAGTAACGGAAATAGTTCTGCGTACAACATGGTATAGGATCAAACCCTGATGGTCGTGTTGTACGGTTGTTGTTATATGAAGGACGAGCCTGCTGAAGAGGCTGTTGTGTCCTTTGCTGATTAGGTTGGCTCTGCGCAACCTGAGGTTGATACGTAGGAATAGGCACAGGGCTGATAGCACGGATTACCGCTGCTACTGGTTGATAACGTCGCCTTTGCTTTCCGAGAGAGATATTCCCAATATCCTGCTCTTTTTTCTTAGGGAGAGCACTACCGTATCGTTTTGTACTGCTTGATGGTCTAGCATCTTTTGCCAAACGTCCTTCTCGGACGGCTTCCTCAAGACGAACTCCCATGCCCACCATCTCAGTGAAATCACTGGGTGCACTGGCAACCATTATGTCATGGTAAAATGAGCTTAAGGTCTTTAAGAAGATCTTTGTCATCTCTTTTTCCTCAAGAGGTGGACAAATCTGAGCGGCAATTTCGCGCCATCTCTAAGCGTACTCCTTAAAGGTTTCCTTATCCTTTTGTGACATTGATCTGAGTTGATCTCTGTCCGGTGCCATGTCCAAATTGTATTTGTATTGTTGGACGAAGGCAGTACCAAGATCTCTGAATGTGCTAATCGTAGCACGGTTTAAACCCATGTACCATTTGAGTGCGGCACCGGTTAAACTATCCTGAAAGTAATGAATGAGTAGGTCCCGATTCTCCATCTGAGCTGACATTCGCCGAGCGTACATCACCAGATGGCTCTAAGGGCAAGAGTTACCCTTGTACTTTTCAAAGTCGGGCACTTGAAATTTGTGCGGAATTTTCACATTGGGGACCAGACAAAGGTCTGCGGCGTCCTTTCCAAATAGATCCTGACCGCGAATGGCTTGCAGTTCCTTCTGCATTTCCAAGAACTGTTCCTGGAATTCATCCATTCTATCGAACATAGTTTCCTTCTTATCAGAAGGGGTCGGTGGAATCTGTCCTTCCGGGACAGTGTGCACCACAGGGGGTGGTACCGTGACTACGGCAGTGAATCTTGGCGTTTCCCGAAGTTTGTAACCTTCAGGAGTCTTTAGTATGCCCCTGGCATCTTCGCTTTCCCGAAGTCTGTAACCTTCAGGACCAGCAGCATCTGTCGCGATTCTCTGATCTTCAACGATCGGCGGAACATATTCTTTCGGGATATAGTTTACAGGCATGCCCCAGGGACGATCTTTCGGCATCTAATACCTAGGATCAAACTTCTCCACTATGGGCGCTGAGGTGATCTCTGAGATCACAGTCCTTTGTAGCTGAGCTTCTGCCATGGCTTGCATGTCGTTACGAAGCTTTCTCATATCCTCTCTCAGAGTGTCAATCTCTTCTTTCAACTCTCTGTTCTCTTCCTCAAGATCATCCATCTTTTTTTGACGATTGGCCCGAGTATTATACGAATGAGACAGTTTAACTCTAGAACCGAGACACAAACGTGAGATTCGTAGGTAAGAAGAATACGCGATGTGAGAATGATGAATGCAATGATTATATTAATTATTTTTTTCGTTTAATCAAAATAAACTTCGAAAATTAGATTGCAAATACCAAACAGTGGGGAAACCCCTTTTTATTGAAATTCAAAGGATTGTGGAAACGGCAATACAGTAGATTACAAAGTGCAGAAACAGAAACCTAAGGTAATGGGTCCCGAGAGAACTCGGGTGCTGATTCTAGTATCTTTCTTTTCTTTGACCGGGGCTCTTGAGCCGTTGTCGGGTTGTCATTACTTTACCAGGTGAAAGGAGCGAGCAAATTCCTTTGGTCATCCTAATTTTCTACAGCATGTTGCTCCAAAATCTCGATCAGAGCATCCTTATCTTTCAGCAGTTGTTGTATTTTGATGCACTCCACGTTGAGGGTACGGTACTTATTCTTTCAGCAGAATGATATGCATCTGCGAACAAAGTCGGCACAGGGTTCCCAATGAGAAAAACCTTAATGGAGTTGATATCGACGAAGTTATTAATGTTGGGCAACAGAAATAACCCGTAGGTGAGTAAAACAAAGATGCTCTCGAAAGCAGTCACGTTCCCGATACTGGCGAAGTACAGGGCTTTCTTTGTCAAGAACTGAGCTGGCAAACCTTGTATGCCACCCTTAGTGGTCATGTGAGTCCTGACTTCTGACTCATCCAAATGAATTGCTCTTGCAATGGTCTGATTCTTTGGAATTTCCTCCAGTCCAGAAAATGGAGCTCGATCAGTGATATGTAAATTGATTAGATGAGAATATTCCTCTAGCGTTGGTGCTAGCTGGTAATCCGGGAATGTAAAGCAGTGATAAACCGGATCGTAGAATTGAACGAGCGCGTCCATGACTCCCTTAATTACATGGACCCTTAACAGAGGGAGCAGACCTCCGTACTTGTCTCTGAAAGCCTCTTGGTTTGTGATCATTCTCGCCAAACCTCTTAAATCCTCTAGTTTTGGAATCCTGAAGGTGTACTTATGAGTTCTCCTTCTACCGAAATCCATTAGTGCAATCCTTTTCTCTGATATTTGCAATCACAGTCTTAGTTTAATTTGAAAAACAGAGAGACTAGAAGAGAAATTTTTTTGAATGTTTTAATGTTTTTTAAATGAATGCATGAATGCAGCACACAAAAACATAGAAAAAACATGGGGTCAAAGGGTCGTTGTCATGAAGTCAAGGCTCTACCCATCCCCAAAGGTTTATACTAGGGTGATTTTTTGTACCTGTACTCAAAATCATCATCTCCTCCCTGGATAACAAACAGCAAGCGGATCGCCAGCGAGCTGTATGAAATCTTAGAGTAAATGCTATTCACCGAGAATAGATCATCAGCCTCAAATGAGGGTAGTATCGCGTGACAACTATTTTCGATAGTTTCTGCACTACAAAAGGGTTGGCTCCTCAGCTTCTCAGACGTCACAATCGGCCCATTACCTATGAGAGAGAATGGGTTGCATTGGGAAGCCTCCACTGAGGTTGATGGTCGACCTCGTCGCCATCACTTATCTTAAGTGTATACTCAATCTTTCCACATGCGGCATCACACGCATTCCCATTAGCAGAAAAATAAACACATATATCAATTAGGAAAAGCAGTACATATATTTGTCCTAATGTCCTAGACCTTTTAAAAAGCTACGAATCTTATGTTCCTGACAGAAAATGGGTTCCCCGGTGGAAGTCCCAATCTATGGTTAGAAGAGCCCCTACGGTGGGCGCCACTTTTAAAGTTTCCACCTAAGAGATGGGAAGAGAACAAGATCTCGCTACAAAGGTGAGATAGATCCTAATGACAGCTCCCCAGCAGAGTCACCATTTTTCTGTAGCGAGCGGTTTTAGACGTGGTTGCGAAGCACTACCGCTCTTTGGTATCTTCAGCTCGATTCATTTTTTATCCTATTAAAGCTGATGAAGGAAGGGAAATAGATGTCTCCAATTAACCCT